>APFE031149473.1:392847-458514 GCA_000404065.3 Pinus taeda
GAAAGATGTTATTAAACATGAAGTCCAACCAAAGGAACATGTGAAGATAGAGTTTGAACTAAAGTAGGAAGAATCAGACTCTATAACAGAAGAGGAATCAGAAGATGAAGAGCCACAAACTCCGGCTGTGAGAAGATCAGCTCGAGAAAGAAGGCAGCCAGAAAGGTATAGTCCATCTGCTTTCTTTTCAAACTTTGCTTTGTCTGTTACTGATGATGATCCCAGAACTGTGAAGGAAGCAGTGGATTCAGAGGATGGAAAACTCTGGAAAGAGGCCATGGTTGATGAAATGGCATCTTTTGCACAAAAATGAGGCTTGGGATCTGCTGGAGTTGTCGGCTGGAAGGAAACCCATTGGCAACAAATGGGTGTTCAAGAAGAAGACAAATGCAGAAGGGAAGGTGGAGAAATACAAAGCTCGGTTGGTAGCAAAGGGTTATTCCCAGGTGCCGGGATTTGATTTTGGTGATATTTTTTCTCCTATTTCCAAGGTAACTTCTATTAGATTACTTTTATCTGTTGTTGCTGCTTTTGATTTTGAGGTAGAACAGATGGATGTGAAGACAACATTTCTTCACGGGGATTTGGAAGAGGAAATCTACATGAAGCAAACTGAAGGCTTTGCGGTGAAGGGTAAGAAAGAACTAGTATGCAAGTTAAAGAAGTCTCTGTATGGGTTAAAACAGTCACCAAGGATGTGGTATCAGAAATTTGATACATTTATACGGGGACTTGGCTTCACCAGAAGCAAAGCAGATCATTGTGTGTATTTTAAATTAATTGGTGGCCGTGTTATTTATCTGGTCTTGTATGTGGATGATATGTTGTTGGTTGGAAATGACAAAGAAATTATCCAGGATTTGAAGACCCAATTGTCCTCCAAATTCGACATGAAAGATCTCGGTGCTAAAAACTATATTTTGGGCATGGAAATTAAAAGAGATCGGGCAAAGAGGAAGCTCTGGTTAAACCAGAGGAAGTATGTCGAGACAATATTGCAGTGGTTTAATATGCAGGATAGTAAACCGGTGAAGGTTCCTATTCCTGTAGGTGTGAGGTTATCTGCTGAACAGTGTCCCAAGACACAAGAAGAGGAAGAGGACATGTCCCGTGTTCCATATGCAAGTGCAGTCGGTAGCTTGATGTATGCCATGGTCTGTACTAGACCAGACATTGCACATGCAGTGGGAGTATTGAGCAGGTTTATGTCAAAACCAGGGAAGGAGCACTGGACAGCAGTGAAGCCGGTTTTCAGGTATTTGCGTGGCACTAGTGATTATGGTTTGTGCTACCAAGGAAGACCAGGATTGGACAGAGTGTTGGATATCTGTGGCTTTGTTGATGCAGACTGGGCTGGAGATCTGGATCAGAGAAGATCTACAAGTGGGTATGTGTTTAACCTATTTGGAGGTGCAGTCAGTTGGATGAGTAAGAAACAATCTGTAGTGGCACTATCAACTACAGAGGCAGAATACATGGCAGCCACTCATGCAAGCAAGGAAGCAGTTTGGTTTGCAGAGATTGTGTTCAAGTATGGGGTTAGTACAAGGAGCTATAAGGATAGATTGTGACAGCCAAAGTGTAATTTTTTCTTGGCAAAGAACCCTGCTTACAATTCAAAGACAAAGCACATTGATGTTCAGTATCACTTTGTGAGGGATATGATAGAAGACAAAAAGGTGTTGCTGGTAAAGGTGGACACTTTGAAGAATACTGCAGATGCATTGACAAAATCTGTGAGCTTTGAGAAGTTATCTTGGTGTAGAGAAACAATGGGCGTTTCAGGGCTAGAAAAATGACTAAGCTCTCCTGTGGCCCCCTGTGGAAAGAAAACAACAAGTGGGAGATTGTTGGGTTGTGTTATATTCTTTCCACAAAGTTAACAGGGGGTTTGAGGGGTACCCGTAACCCCACTTTATGGGGTATTTTGGACCCTATGTTAGGTTGGGCGGACCCACCTATGGTTTTGTGCATGATTTTCGCACATGTTTTTTGGATGCGATGGTTTTCGGTCCATGGTATTGGATCCATGGTTTTTTGGTCCATGGTATTGGACGTGATGGTTTTTCGGTCCATGGTATTGGATGCTTCGGCATGTATAAATATGTAGTGTAACATTGAAAGGAACATAAGGAAAAATCAAGCTGGTAGTCTCGGTTTTGAGATCTAGTGGGAAATATTTGTATATATGTGTTTTATGTGTTATGCTCTCGCATTTTTATTTTTCCTGTGATTTAGAATTCGTATGCAGGTAATTTTTGTATGGGGTTAAAACCTACATCTAGGAAATCATTAAGTAATTACACACAGAAAATTCAATTGGTCAAACATTTATTTTCTGAAACTTACCTCTTCCTTAGATTACTTCCCATGTCTGAGAGAGATAAAAATGTGAGTGATGAGTGACTTAAATGAGAAGTTCAAGTGTCTTTTATAGTGATATTAGAGTACCTAAGAGGTACGTCAAGTTGCAAATTAAATTGAATTTTCTTTCTTCAGTTTAAAATTTAAAATTTATTTCTTTTAACTTGTGTAGTCATGGAATACCTCCCACATCTACCCAAAAATTAATAGAAGACAATTCTCAATCGCAAACACCCCACAACAAAATTGTGTGGTGGAGAATAATAATAGATTGACACAACAAATTGCTAAACTAATGTTAGATGAAATAAATCTTCCAAATACTTTTTCGGCTAAAGTTGTTCATACAACAATTCATGTTTTAACTAAAGTACACCTCAGGCCAAACATTGAAAAAACTCCCAATGAGTTATGGTATGGAAAACCATCCTCATTAAAGCATTTCAAAGTCTTTCAAAGTAACTGTTAAATCAAAATCAATGATGACAATCTTGGTAAGTTTAATGATAGAGCTGAAGAAAGGATATTTTTAGCACATTCAACTAAAAGAAAAGGCTATAGATGTTATAATAAGAGATTATTCAAGATTGTAGACAATATTGATATAAAGTGGATAAATCTCTACCTCTCAAGGAGAAGCAACCAAGATGTCTAAGGCCAATAAATCAAATCAACAATGAGAAAGAGGAAGAACAACATAAGGAATCATAAGAGGAATAAGAAGTATAGGAAGAATGCTCTCATTCAACACCTCCTTCAAGGTATGCACAAAATAATCATCCTGGAAATCAAATTCTTGGTGATAAGGAAGTAGGAGTTCATGTAGGAAAATCGATAGTGGTAGTTATTAATCTTATTTTCCTTAATCTTAATATTGTGTTGGGAACTTATTATCTTTGTTGTGTTCTTTTAGTAATATATTTCATCAAACAAATATCAATAACATAAATTGAAACAAGAGATGACATAAAGATTAGGCTCTTAGTCAGGGAAAAACCCCTCCAAAGGGAAAACCAGAAAAGTATTCTCTTCTTAGAATCTGCTTCAAATGAGATATAAATACCCAAACCATAGACAAATTTCCTCTCCTAGTACCAAGTCAACCCTTCCTCAAGTACTTCCTTGATTTTCCACCAAATTGATACACACTACAAATTCAACTTGCTAGCTTGGATACTGCAACTTTTCTTGTAACTTCGACCCTATAATTTTGGCCTTGCAGATTATCCTCCTGAGACCTTCCTAGTGCAAGATAACTCTCCCATGGTCAACGAGATCAATATAGGGTTTTCTACTTCCCAACTACAATATTTTGCACTTCATCCTACTGCAACTGACACCTACAACTTCGGCCTCCTTATGCAACACCAAAAATCCTATAAATTTGCACATGTGAGAGAGATAGATCCCAAAACAAAGATTTTTTTTCCTTGCTTCTTCTCTCAGAACTTCACTCTTATTCTTCTTCCTTCTCAGCTTCAAATCAAACTCTTTCTTTATATATTAAATTTATGGAGTGAGTGAGTTCCAAAGTGGTCCCAAAAGAGGTCAAACTGCTCATTTATATAGCCTTCTCAAGTGGTCAAATTCTCTCCTTTAGGCCGAATTGATGTTCCCAGGGCCGACTTATTCTTTTGGATTTTCCCTAAATTTCTAAACTCAAAGTAATTATTTTTAAAAATATATTTTTCTTGAAAGGGTCTTATAAACATGATGTTGAATCCTTTGACTCAAGACAATAAATCCTAATACCTAACAAACCATAGAACTAAGAAGAACATGATTTTACCTAGAAGACCATCAATAATGAGCATGAAACCCATGCTTTAATAATAATATATTTTTCTTTTTCTTTTCTTGTTTCCTACATAGGATACATATTCAAATGAGTACAACAATTATGAAGACCGAAACTAGTTATATTTCTCAACACTCCCTCTTAACTAGGGAGGTATTCATAATTGTGCAACATCTTATCTCAAACTAAATATTTTTCACAAGAAGAGTTGGATTGATAAGCCATATTGTAAGCATCATCATTATGACTAGCACTACCCCTGACGCCTAACTGGACAAGCTCTACTTTAATCAAGATCATTATGTTGGGAGGCTTTATGTGTGATATTTCACTAACTCTACAAGGTACATACCCCATCTAGATGTCTGCAAGGTATGTCCTTTTAGGACTATTCTTATCTTCAAATGGTCGCTAGTAGTTAGATAGGGAGTGATGTGTGACATCTTCTGGCAGAAATACTCCTGTTGTTTCACCAGAAGGGAGTTTAATTACAGGGCCTCTTTGATGAACTCCTCAGTAGTGGGAACATCCTTGTATCTTTCCATGGATTGCTGTATTTCCTAGAGTTGCATAATTTTGGTTGGCATATCAGCTTCATGCCTTATTTTTAGGACCTCCATGTCTTGCTGCAATTGTGCCAGTTGCTCTTCCACCTTCCTATTTGCGCTTTCTTTCTCTGCCTCGAGCTCTTGTTCGAGCTGTGAAATTCTCTCCTCTTTCTCCCTTAGTAAAGTAGAGACCTTAGTAGCCTTGTCCATAGTGGTCGATGCGTATGCTCCCATGAACTGTGATAGTCTAGTCAAGTTCTCAGCTTGATTGAAAGTAATTTCCTTCCATACAACGTCCATTGACTCGTTTCCAGGTGGGAATTCAAGCGTATCTACCCTTCTCCTTTTTCTTTGCCTTCTAACAATAGCCTTGTGGAGAGGGCTATAGAATACATCAATATGGAGGTATTTCAATTACTTTCAGAAAATTTTCTAATGTGGGAAGAGCAGGGATAATTTTAGTATGTTGGGACATTGTTTCTTGTTCCTCCATAGGTGTAGATTGTTCATTGACAGAATGGGGCTCTGTATCCTTATGAAGATGCAAATGAGTCTTGCATCCCTCTATTTCTTGGGTATTTGAGGCTTTGGGAGTGCCTTGCAATTTTTGATTAAACTGATCCCATGCCTGCTCCAAACTACTGCCTTTGGACTCTGAACTATTCCCTATAGTCGGGGTGCTCATCACTTGCTTCTCAGCTAACTTCCAACTGGACTCAGTTGTGTTGTCAGCGTTTTGGGGTTTCCCTGTGTTTGGTGCCTTCTCAGTGTTTACCTGAGAGTCTATTTGAGAGCTAGGACCTCCACTATCAACAATGATACTTGGAGTAGACCTCAGCTTTAATAGATGCATTGGGATCACCTGGAGCCTCTCATCTTTGAATTCCTGAAATCTTTGAAAATCTTCAGGTTTCAAATTCACATTTTCCCATTCGAATGCTTGTTCGAAGGATATGGCTGACTATAACAAGTCCTCAAAATAATTATCGTCATGATTGTATGGCTTGATATTTACTCTAGTAGTGACATTATATGGCACTTTGTTTGGATCAAATTGCCTCTTAGGATATCTATGAAGCCTGAGGGCTTCCATATGTGTTGATTCCTTAGTAGCATGAACAAAATTGGCTAAAGGAAAAGAATCACAATTGACAGGGAAACTGGGCCATAATGACTTCTTGCCATCTTTGAGAACTTTAGTCAAGCCCTTTCACACAGTTTGGTAGGAAATCGCCCTTTCTAGTAACTTATCAGAAACATATAAAGGAAGGACATGTGGATCAGTTGTGCTACCAAAAACCCTAATGTAGGTGAACCACTCTTCAATAAAATACTTGTCGACAGTAAGCAAGTCTATTGTAGCTTCTTAGGAAAACCTAGGGGCTTTCTTATTGAAAAATATTTGATGTAGGGGCAACACAACAACATGGAATATCTTATATAAGTGAGGTATGTAATGGGATTGCCATATTATTTTATGACTGAGATGGTTGGGTAAGGATCTTTTAAGTTCCATTTCCAACCCATGGTTGGAAATTTCATGCAAAAAAGGATAACATCCATAATGTAGGCACTAAAATAGAATGGAGGGAGGTTATCTGAAAAGGAGGCTTTCTTCTATCAATGTTCGGTAATGGTGGTGGATAAGTTGTCAGATAGGATGGAAGGCCAATTCATGATATGGGAATTAACATAGACAGTAATCAGAGGAATCCATTTTATTTAAAACTTAGTATTATTGGGTAGCCCATATAATCTACATAACATGGCTACTGCATAGTTGTAGGGGTTTACCAAAGAGGCGACAGCATACATACCCGATTTTTCATACTTGAGTTTTTTGTCCAACACTCTCCAACCCTGAATTAGCTTGAAGGGGTATGGGTTCTTCTTTGCGAAGTTAGCCACAAACGTGTTGTCGTAGATATCCTCCAGATCAGGTATGTGGTACATCCTCTTCAAATCCTCTGGTTTGAATGACCCTATGAGTTCCATCCTTGAATTCTTGAACTGCCTATCTTTAATGATAAGGTTTTCGATCACCCACCTGATCATATCTATATAGGGGAAGATTTTAGCTCTTGGTCCTATCCTATGAAGGAATGAACAAGAAGCATCTCTGCATTGAAGTTCTGAAGGCATTTTTGAGTCAGTTGTTGCTCTCGTAATAGTGATTTCAGGACGCTCGTCCTCCAGCCTATTGTAAATCACTTCCCAAGTTGTTGCCCCTCCGGCAACATCACAAACTGTATCAATTAAGATAAGATCCATCTTTGTAAACACAGCTTCAACAATGGTTTGTTTGCTCTGTTTTTGCATCACCTTTCTTAGTGACATGTCTTTTGTCGCTTTCCTGATATAGACAAGATATATCAGCACAAACGATATCTAGTAATTAAAATTGAAATCTTCTATGAAATGACTTTGGATCATGAGAAAGGTTTTAATGAGATATTTGATTATAGCTACCCATAACTTGGAAACATTTTCTCCTTCCTCAGGTCGCTAAATATTTATTAACCTGTCAACTTGTTTTTTTTTGGTATTTAAAACATAATTATTCCACACATTTTACCGCTCTTAATTGCGCATCGCGGTCTTTAAAGGGATACAGTATAACGTTGTTGGATGCATCAAGGGAAATGCGATTGAAGATATCGCAATATTGCATTTCACAAATCGTTTGTGGTTGTTCTAATGACATGGTTAAGTTTCTTGCGAACTATGCAAACTGTGAAATGCGATTACGAACTATGCAAAGTGGGAAATTTGATTGCGAAATGACAAGGTGATGTCATTGCAGTGGGAGACTTAATCGCATATCTCAATTTTTTGAAGGTGTTTTAACATAGTCATGTGGAAAAGTGTGATTTGCGATTTGCGATATGGATTTCATCCTTAGTTAGATTTACAAGGTTTTTCTAGGTGTTTTATTAGAGAGGTATTACTATTGTAAGCTTAAAAATTTAAAAATGTCCCCATTTATAACTCTAACCCTAGCTATTGTTTTTTATAAATGGGGGGGGTTTTTCATAGTACAACAATTGGCGATTCACTTGGGAGAACCAATTATCTCTGAGTAGTTTCTGAAATTTCTAAAAAAATTCAAAGTAATTGGAGTTATAAGAATAATGATTACATGAATTATAAGGTAAACAATGTTTCTATGGGAACATCATTACTTGCTCAACTTATTTTCTTAATTACTTTACCCTTGCTCAACTTATTTTCTTAATTACTTTACCCTTGTAATGATAGAAGTACAAACGTTCGCATTAGCCAATAAAGTTTAAAGTAATATAGTAGGTGCCTTCTGCAGATTATTTTTTTGGTGTTTACTCATTTATCATTGATAGAGCATCTACTACCAGCAAGCGTTCATAGCCTTAACAGGGTTTTCTTTTAACCAACAATGATTCATTATCCCATCTGTATGAATTTTCATATTTCAAAATGGTATTCAATTGGATTGAATCTCACTTGGACCTTGTCCCTTTTTTCCCTTTTGAATGTAATCTTTTTTTCTTTTTTGGTCTCTTAAAAGACATTGTCTAGGTGTGGTAACCTACTAGTGACAATGCCATTCACTGGTTGTAACTAAATTGAACAAGTTGTCTCTTGATGAGACCCCTTGTCTTCTGATCGAGAAGATCATTAGCTATTACCCTGTTTGATATGCAGTATTGGTAATATCAGTTTTAATCACTTCCCTATGGACATGGTAAACAAGCTCATAATGAAAATTTTTATCTTTTAAGTTTATATATTTTAGAATTACATTCTGGAAAAGGAAAATTTTAACAGATGGGCTTGATCATTGGCTCTTTTGAGAGTTTTGGGTGATAGATAGTTTTTTTAAGATACCGATGTGTAGAAAATCCTTACTAGGTTAAAGATTATTTTCTTGACTGATAACAAAACCTTCCTATTCTATAAAGATAAGAGTTTGTTCGTAAAATAAATATTTTAAGCAAGGTCAGGTTTTTCCAAAGAAATCAAGTTTACTTTAGTACTCAAATGTCCTAATTATTCCTTTTAACTCTTACTTTCTTATAAAAGCGAAAAACAGAAATGTTATCAAAGATTTTATTTTGAATCTAGTTAACCATTATTTTCATAGAAATCAATATGTTACAAAATTGGAAGTGGTTATCTCCTAGGAGAAGCATTTTTTCAAAATTTTCCCATTGACAGGTAATGAATCCTTCTTACCTAACAAGTCTTGTAAAAGAAACGTTGATTGCCCAATTTTTTCAATGATCTAAAGAGGGCCAAGCCATAGTCTTTGGGATTTGGTATGTCTACCCTTTTCCTCGTGTGCTTTGTCCCATTTCAAAACCAAATCACCTACTTCAAGGGTTTTTTGGCTGGCAGAACTTGTGTTAATAGAAGCTTTGACTAATTGTTGATGATGGAAGTGGGTTGCTTTAGCCTTTTCTCTTTCTTCTTCAAGCTTGAGAATTTGAAATTGTCTCACTTGGAGAGAAGATGAAGGGTTTTCTTCGATAAACTGTATTAGGGAAAGAGATGGGATTTCTACGTTTGTGGGAAGAACAACTTCTTTTCCATAAACTAAAGCGAAAGGAGAAGAACTTAGTATTATTGGGTAACCCATACAATCTACATAACATGGCTTCTGCGTAATTGTAGGGGTTTACCAAAGAGGTTATAGCATACATACCTAATTTTTCATACTTGAATTTGTTGTCCAGCACCCTCTAACCTTGAGTTAGCTTGAAGGGGTTTGGGTTCTTCTTTGCGAAGTTAGCCACAAATGTGTTGTCGTAGATATCCCATGGATCAGGTATGTGGTACATCTTCCTCAAATCCTTCACTCTGAACAACCATATGAGTTCCATCCTTGAATTCTTGAACTACCTATCTTCAATGATAAGGTTTTCAATCACCCACCTGATCATATCTATATAGGGGAGGATTTTAGCTCTTGCTCCTATCCTATGAAGGAATGAATAAGAAGCATCTCTGCATTGAAGTTTTGAAGGCCTTTTTGAGTCAGTTGTTGCTCTCGTAACAATTATTTTAGGATGTTCATCCTCCAGCCTATTATAAATCACTTCCCAAGTTGTTGCGCCTCTAGCAACATCACAAACTATATCAACGAAGATAGGATCCATATCTGTAAACTCAGCTTCAACAATGGTCTGCTTGCTCTGTTTCTGCATCACCTTTCTTACTGACATGTTTTTTGTTCCTTGCCTGAAATAGACAAGATATATTAGCAAAAATGATATCTAGTAATTAAGTTTGAAAGCTACTCTGAAATGATTTTGGATTGTGAGAAAGGTTTTAATGAAATACTCGATTATAACTACCCATAACTTGGAAAATTATTATCCTTCCTCAGGCTGCTAAATATTTACTAACCTGTCAACTCGTTTGTTATGGTATTTAAAACGTAATTATTCCACACATTTTACTGCTCTTAATTGTGCATCGCGGTCTTTAAAGGGATACAATGTAGTGTTACTGAATGCATCAAGTGAAATGTGATTGTGGATATCGCAATATCGTACTCCGCAAATCATTTGTGGTTGTTCTAATGGCATGGTTAAGTTTCTTGCGAACTATGTGAAGTGCAAAATGCGATTCCAAACTATTCGAAGTGTGAAATGTGATTGCGAAATGACAAGTTGATGTTATCGAAATGGGAGACTTAATTGCATATCGCAATTTTTCAAAGATGTTTTAACATAGTCATGTGGAAAAGTGTTATTTGCGATTTGCGATATGGATTTCATCCTTAGTTAGTTTTGCAAGGTTTTTCTAGGTGTCTTCTTAGATTTAGGTATTATTATCCTAAGCCTAAAGATTTAAAAGGGTCCCCATTTATAAATCTAACCCTAGCTATTGTGTTTTATAAATGGGGGGGTTGTTTTGTAGTACAACAATAGCTCACTAAGGCCAGGATAGAATTGGGTTGCAACCAAGTCAAGAGGTCAGCTTATGGTTAGATAGAAAAGAAAGTAAGAAAATATAATCTATGAAGAAACATATAAATTCAATGAAGCACAAGCACCTGGGTCAGTGCTAGATAAGCTGCTAGGATTTTAGTAGGGAGGGTCCAAAATGAAGCGTAGGAAAAATTTTGGAGGGTGGTTATAGCTGCTACAATAGAAGGCAAACCTCATCCCTTTATCTTCCAAAGTGTATATAGATACCACATTCTTCCTCAATCCTAGCACATACATCACGTCATGGAGAAAAATTGAATCTCTTGAATTCAAATGAAATTTAATGGACCCAAACCTTTACAGGATTAGTGGAGTTTTCTCCGAGAATGATTTCAAATTGACTCCCTCTCTACCAAATTAGAGAGAAATTCCGTATAACCAAAGAAGTGATGAGTGGCCCCACTATCAACCAACCAACTATCCCACAAATCTAAAGGAGATGAACTAGTAAGGGAATAAATAAGAATATATTCAGATTGATTGACAACATTGCTTTCATACCTAGAGAATTTTGACTTCTTTTGTGGACAGTGTTCTTCTCCATGTTCATTTGGACCATATATTATTCTTCTTTCTTCTCTTCCATTGTGATCATTCCTTCAGTAATATCTCCTTCTTTGATCATTGAACATGTTGTTGTTTCTTCTATTGTTGTAGTGTGGTCCATTGTTCTTCTCGAGGAAATCTCAAGCATTGTGGTGTTTCCTATGACAATTGTAGCACTCAATGTGCATAAATTATTTCCTTCTATTTGGATTTTGAGGAGGAGGACTTCTTGAATTTGATGGGCCTCTTTTCGATTTCTTCTTCTTCTTCATGAGTGATAAAGGCAGTGGGAACTCCTTATTCATGCTTTTGAATCATTTGCCTTGATTTCATCATTGATTCTTCTTGAGTGAGATTTCCAACAATTTCATCAAATGATGGGAGGATATTGTTGTTGCTTATAGTAGTAATAAAGGTTTCCCAAATAGGATGGATACCTCCTAGAGTTACATGGTTTAATTGGGTAAAATCACTCTCACGCTCCACACTTGCTTATTTTATTAATTCAATAAATAATAGACCAACAATTTTCTAAAATTAATGGATTATATGGAAATATAGTAACCAAAAAAAATCGTGCCCTAACAAATCCACATATTGAGGAACCAACTCCTCTAATAAATAAATGTTTACCTCTTGTTTAATCAGTTTTTTACGGATGCCCCTACATCATACTCCCAAGGAATAAATAATTCATGGGCTCCTTCCCATGAGGTCTTCAACATTTCTACCACTTTTTTATAGTAATGTGGTAGTCATCTAGGTTACATCAACTACTCAATGGTCCTTCTACTTAGCCATATACTCATGGAATTCTTTGCCCCTGGTCTTCTTAATCAATCTCTTATCTGAAATCCTCTTTGGCTGCAAAGGATCTACTATTGGTAATTTCTTCTAACACTAAATTGATTGATGTCCATTGTCATTTGTTGTCTATACCTCTTCTCCTAGCTGATACTTGTATAGATATGCAACAGTAAAGATGGGAGAGATACCAATCCCTAGTGGAAACTCTATCTCATAAGGATTAGCTAAAAAATTCCTAAGGATTTTACAAGGGCCAATTTTCTTTTATTTTACTTTATTGTATTCTCCTTTAGGGAATATTTATTTCCTCAAATGTGTCAATACTAAGTCTCCCACTTCAAAGATTTTTTCTCTCCTCTTAAAATCTGCTCTGATATTGTATTTATGGTTTCTCTCCTGTAATCTAAGTTTCACTCGTTCATGGATATCTTGCACAGTTGTAACAAAGTCTTCTCTTTTTGCGCTCTTTTGCACTTCCCTTCCAAAGTTTCTAAGTTCGTGCACTCCTCTTAAATGCATTCCATACATAATCTGAAGAGGAATTTAACTAGTGATACTGTCTGGAGAATCATTATAGGCGAACTCATCCTAGGAAAGTACTTGATCCCACTATTTTGGATGATCTCCAACCAAGCTTCTCAAGGTATTTCCCTAACTTTTATTAACTAATTCAGTTTTCCCATTAGTTTGATGGTGGTACGTTGAAGTAAAGCTCAAATCAGTTCCAATTTTCATCCATAAAGTCCTCCAGAAATGTCCTAAGAATCCAGTATCTATATCTGAAACAATGCTCTTAAGCACTCCATGTAATCTCACTACTTCTTTAAAGAAAAAGTTATCAATATGGGTAGCATCATTGGTTTTGAAACAAGGTACGAAATGGGCCATTTTTTAAAATATGTCCACTGCAGTAATGATTACATCATTACCCTTTTGAGTCTTTGGAAAACCCAATACAAATTCCATGCTTACCAAATCCCATGGTTTGTGTTGAATTAGTAGTAGTGTATACAATCATGTATTATGGCTCTTTGCCTTTACATGCTAGAAAATTATACAACTTCTTACAAACTTCTACACATTACTCCTCATCTTTGGGTAATAGTACAAATACGTCAATTGCTCATAAGTCTTGTCATGTACAAAGTGTCCATCAATACCTCCATTATGCTTCTCTTTAATTAAGTTCTCCCTCATCGAGCATTTTGAAACACAAAGTTGATTGTTCTTAAACAATAATCCTTCTTGAAGCATGTAATATAGCCATGAAATACTATCTTGGATTGTTGGGTTCTTACAAGATTTATATGCCTCCTTAAAATATACATCTTCCTCATACAAATCCTTCTTGAAGTCAAACCCCATGATTTGGACTTGAATTTGTTACATAATCAAATTCCTCCTGCTCAAAGCATGAGTAATTGATTATCTCTACCACTAATATGCTTTAAAAAAGTGAAATTCTAAAGATATTTAATCCATTTAACATGCTTTTGACTCAATTTAGGTTGTTGGATAATGTATTATAGGGCATGATTATATTTATACAAGAAAAACTCTTTAGACATTAAATAATATCTCCATTTCTTTAAAGACTGTACCACAACATAAAACTCCTTGTCATAGGAAGTATACTTCCTCCTTTCCTCATTCAAATTCTTGTTGAAGTATGTTATGCACTTATCCTCCTGACTTAACACAACACCAATAACTTTTCCACTAGCATCACACTTCACTTGGAAAGGTTTGTTGAAATATCGAAAAATCAACACAGGTTGTTATGTGATATTCTTCTAGAGTAGTTGGAAGCCTTCCTCTACTTCAACAGTCTGCTCGAATAGTTGTTTGTATTTATTTATGGTCACCACAATTGAAGCACTCATTCTACTGAAATTCCTGATGAGCTTCCTGGAAAAACTAGCCAAACTATGAAAACTTCTAACTTTGAAAATACTTTTAGGATAGGGAAAATAAATAATAGCTCTTACCTTCTCAAGATCCATCTTCAAACCAACCTTGGATATGACAAACCCCCAATATACAAGTTATATATTCAGTAATGAACATTTCTTCAAATTAATAAGTAATTTTTCTTGTCACGACTTCTCTAACAAATACCTCAAATGTATCAAGTGCTCTTCTTTAGACTGATTGTAAATGAAGATGTCATGTAGATACAAAATTACAAAGGTACTAGGTGAATATGACAACCAAAATGGAATGAGTGACCATCCATACAACCCATCATTAGTTTTAAAGGTTGTCTTCCAGTCATCTCCCTCTCTAATATTGATCTAATGGTATCCACTCTTGAAACCAATCTTAGAGAAATAAATAGAATCACTCAAATAATCCACTAGGTCATCTATTCGAGGTAAAGGAAACATGTACCTGATTGTGATGTTTTTCAGTGCTATGGAATCTGTACATGTGTGCCAACCTCTATCTTTATTAGGACTCAACATTGTTGGCACTACACATGGGCTAATTCTCTCTCTGATCAGCCCTTTATCTAATAGCTCCTACAATTTCTTCATGATTTCTTCATTCTATTGAGGAGTCATTCTGTATGCATCCTTATTTGGTAGACTTTCTCTTGGTATCAAGTCAATATGATGACTTATACTCCTCACAAGTGGCAACTCATTAGGAAATTCATCCACTATGATATCATTATACTCATTCTACATATTTTGAATTTCAAGAGGTAAATCATTTACAGTAGTAGAAGTAGGAATTACCTTAGTTTTACACACCAAAGAAAAAATCACCTCATTATCTTCCATCTGCTACACAAATTCTTTCCTACTCAACAAAAATGCCTTGGAATCGCTGCTCTTTATTGTTCCCTCTTCTTGCAAAGGAAACAAGGTATGGTTGATGCCATCCTTAATGAAAATTGTAAACATTCTCCTTCCCATCATGCATAACACCTCTATCAAACTACCATGGTCCAAAAAAATATGGCACACATCCATGGGCATAATATCACACAAGATTTTATCTTTGTAGCTTCCTGTCTACAACTCCACTTCACACTATTCATTCACCAACAATTGATGACACTTTGGAAGCCATGGCACCTTATAAGGTATTGGATGCTTTATCTTCTTGAATTTGAACTTCTCAACGACTTATGTAGAAACTAAGTTATCTTTGCTACCACTATCAATCACCATATTACAACATGTCCCTTGGAATTTGCAAACAATCCTGAATAATGACTTCCTCTGAGCTAGTTCAACAAATTCCTTCTCTAGTTTCAACAACATTTTCCTTAGCAACAAAGACTCTCCCATCTCTGGTACATTATTTGCCTCATGTACCTTTTCTTCGACTTCTTCTATTGGACCAATAGCAACACTAATCTAGCCTTATTCTATGTTTTCCTTACATTCATATGCCATATGTCCAAGTTTTCCACACCTGTAGCAACAAATATATCTTTAGATGCCTCTTACTCGTCCTCTGGAAAAGGATCTTTGGCCTATGGAGTCTCCATATTGCCATCATTGTCGAATTGAGCTAATAACTCCTTCCTTTTGTGTTGTATATTTTCCTCTAGTTTATTGTTGTCCTCTTATTCTAGCATTACTTTTTCCTTTATCAAATTTCTTCCTTGCAGTATTCTCCTCAAGCTTCAAAGCTAGCTAGTATGCTTCTTCTACTATTATGGGTGATAATACAATGATTTAATCTTGGATATCTAATATGATACCATTAATGTATCTAGATGTCTTCTTTGTAGACTCTTATACATATCCAACCCTAATTTTCACCTTAGATAACTCTTCTGTGTACTCCCTCACAGTCATCAATCTATTCCTGAGATTTTGCATCTATCTAAATAAAGTGAGTTGATAATCCTTTAGTAAGACATTTCCTTTAATCTTTGCTACCATTATGTCCCAGCTCTCAATTTTATGCTTGTTCTTCCTTCTCCTTTCATCTTGTACTCCATCCCACCATAAAGTTGCATGTCCCTTCAATTTTGTAACATCAAATTTAACCTTTTGTCTTCTTCTATATCTTCATACTCAAAGAATTTGTCCATCTCTTTCAATGAGATCTTATAGATTCAGGCTACCTATATAAGAAGATATATAAGGATTTTCCTTCATAACAGATCCTAAAATTGCCTTCAATATCCTTCCTTCTACAAGATCTTCAGCTACTTATTCCTATAGGGATTCTTCTTCTTACTCACTTATATCTCTAGCTTCAGGTTTCCTTTGCTTGTTGGCTTCCATGGCTACCATTCATTCTTCCAATCATTGCATATATCTCATTACTTCAATGTTAACTACATTCCTATGTCCTCTCTATCCTCATCTAACACCTCATCCAACTCTATGTGCCATGGAAAAATTATTTTTTCCTAGAGAAAATGCAAGATCTGCTTTGATACCAACTGATGCAGGCCTTACCTTTTTATGGTCAAACTAGACTAGAACCACTACAGTCAAGCCTAGATTATATGAAATATCTAAGATTTCAATAGAACCACCACATTCGAGTTTCATGACAAGCACCAAAAAGGAGGGGGTCTTACCTTTGTTCAAATCACGGGTTTATTTTTTATGACAGGAGTTACTCTTGCAACCTTATCCCTTATAGCTCTTGATACTTTCACATTCTTTGTGGTAAGACCATCATTGGTGACCAAGGCCACACTTTGAACTTGGCATTTGAATCAACTATTTCACATGTCATCTTGACTCACATTATCTTGGCCAATCCATAAGGTGCGCAAGGGAAAATCCTCAAGAGAAAGAATATGGGATTTCTCCATTAGTTGTTGGACTCGATTTTGTCAACTAATGATCCCAACTCATTTTACAAAGTGTTTGATCACATCTATTCCTCTAGGATGAGTCAGTTTCATCCCACCTTGTTTCCACATGATCCCAACTTCCTTCCGATTGGCTAGGCTTCCAAGAAGCTTAGCTCCAATCAACCTACTTGTTCCCATTGAGTGCCCCTCTTATCTTCTTGGGATAAAGGGTTTCGCCTGGTGCTATTAACTAACAACTTCCCCTTGATTGGACATTGAATTCATGTCTCTTGGAATTTTTAGGTTTCGGACTCCCGTATGATGTTAAAAAGAAATAAGTGTTGCTCTCCCTTCTATGTATTTCACTTCACTTTGTCAAAATTTCAACTCCTCTATCACTCCTCTCTATCACTCTTAGAAACCTCCCACTCGCACAGAATAAAAGTTGTGGTTAATTACCTAGTCAGATTTATTTTTTTGTAATATTATATGTGCAACTAAACACTAGTAAAGTGATTGTAGAAGGACTAGTTAATGATTAAAACAAAAGTTACAAAAGGACTAGTTACATGATTTAATTGGGGAAAATCACTTTCACACTCCACACTTTCTTATTTTATTGATTCAATAAATAGTTCATCATACATCACACAATCAATCGAAATCCACGAAGATAGGATCAAATTTGCAATAATTTTCTAAACTTAATGGATTATATGGAAATATGGCAAGAAAAACAAACTCTATTCTAAAAAATCCACTTATTGAGGAACCAAATCCTCTGATAAAGAAATTTTGACCTCTTGGTCAATCATGTTTTCCCTAATTCCCCTGCATCACATATCTACGAGAAACATACAACATGCATGGCCTCAATGGAACTCTATGACAACCACAACATATATAACTCAATATAATACAATAGTAGCACAATATATGATTGTATACACAATACTCTATCCAACGGTATGCTAACTCTAGACTTCTGCAAACAATCATTGTATCCAATATAAAACCTCTAGCAAAGTCATCCTCGTGCAGCATGTTTAGTAAACACCTACACATAGGTACTCATTACACAACACTTATTCAACCAGAAAATTACACATTCAATGCACTCTACTATAGGTGTTTACATTGACATATAGATCACACTGCCACAAGATCCATGCTCAAATAAAATGCACAACCACTGTAAAACTCACTCTCACACATTCTCCATATGTTGGCAGCCACTTCAAAACACACGTTTTCCTCTAATTGATTTTCCATCTCTGCAATAGCATTTTCACAATGTGTGTGGTGCCATCTATCTCATAATTAGGTGAATTCAACTTATAAGTGCATAACACAAAATCACATTGTGTGTATTCGTTCTACTGCAACGCACAACATCTAAACTTTTCTAATTCACTCCATCACAGGTTATAGAGCTTAACTCAAACCATCATCGCATTTTCGTCTCATGCAGTGGGCTATCAATCCAGGGAAAATCCATCATATCAAAATTCCACATAGAGACCCTCCAATAGGTTAATGTGACTATAGCTTCAAAACAATATCAACTAAAAGTAGTGCTCCGTAGCGAACAACATAAAAACCAAGGCCCAAAATTCATTGATTTTTCCATGTATAAATTTAACAATGGGACCATGTAATCAAACCATAATTGAAACCTTTCGCCATACTTCCAAACTAGTGCTTGGATCCAAACAAACCAAACCAAAATTATTACACCACAAAAATTAAACTTCAATTCCAAACCAGGGCCATTCACATTTTTTTGGTGAAGCAAAAAATGTCGTAGTCACCTTCGCAACTAATTCATTTATATTATAGTTTGTTGTATATGTTTAATACTCAACACCTCAAGCGTTTTATATATTTTCTATGGTCCCATGGTTTTGAAATATGATAATTAAATTTTGATCCAACCAACAACATGTGACCCCACCCTATTAAAATTCAAACCAAGGTCCATATGACTACATTACATGATCAAGGTTGAATTGTGCTTATAATGTTAATTTGAAAATAATATTCCAACCAAGGATGGCCTGGTTTGGGCCATATCATTTGTTTCATTATTGTTTTAATGGCTTTGGGAGAATATTTTGACGCATTAGAGCACAATATCTTCAAATGAGCATAACTCCTCAACTGAGAGGACCCAAATGGCGTGTCACCTACCATTCAAAATGGCATGATGAGTACTTTCCAATGGTGATGGTATAGCATTAAATTTCACATTCAAGTGTGGGGAAGTGTGGGGCTTCTTGGTTGGTAGTTCCCCTTATTTCAATCCGACATATATTAAAAGTGTTCATGTCAAGGCTTCTTCAAGGCATTGTCAAAACTTGCCTTCTCTTATATTTTTCTTCCAAGTAATATGCAATCTTCATGTTGCTTTCTTACAACTGACTTTTGACATCAATGGAAACACCATTTATTAATATCGCCCTTTGTCATTGATGGCAACACTCATACTCCCCCTGTGATTTCTTCTCCCCTTGTCTCCATGCTTCTGATCTTTCTCTCCTGATTTCTCTTCCCTTTTGGCATCAATAGAAAAGAGTAACTCTACATGATAGTATAAATACCCCTAACAACTTTTTTCCCCCCACCTTGTAGTGCCTCTCACAACTTGTCATTATGTGACTAGTTGATTCCACCTATCAATATGTTTCATTGAAAATTCACCTCTATGATAATGACAACGAGTCCTTCTAGAATTCTTCCAAGATGAATATTTAAGTGCTACAAAAATGTCCATAACTTTGCATTTCAAGTCTACTACTCAATTGTACACAATGTTGATTAATTTGCCACTTCAATGTTTTTACACCACCTTCAAATTTGTTGCAATTGATTACCACTTAGAATTTGATTTGAATTGTGGTTTAATTAATCAACTTATCTGACATTTCACAAGTCTACTATGAGTCTATCTTCCCAAATATGACTACTTGAAGGATAGCTCTTCAAATTTGTAATCACTGCTACTTAGATTTCGCATCTTCAACATTCCTGGGACTTGGAGTCTCCAAAATATATTGTTTATAATAATGTATGTACCTACTTTGTTGCAGGATCATCATTATGAATCCTCACTTCTTCCTTGATATCTGTAGGTTCATTATGGTCTTATAGCTTTAAAAATCCTATGATTTTGACTTCTGATATTTCTTCATTCACTTTTTCTTATTGCTTTTGTTTTCTTATTTGAGCATTATTGTACCTCATATAAATGTTTTCCCTTATGGAATACTTCATCATGCTTCTACAATCAAGATTTATATGTCTATAGTTATGGAATTTGTAACATTCAATGTGGTACCTAAATGATAAAAAAATTGTCGTATACTTTTTGTTGATGATAGCCATTTGGATATCTATCTTGTGTTCCTTCAAACTTTCTTTCGTGGTTTTGATAATTTCCTTAATAATCATCATTGTCATAAGCTTTACAATCCCTCACCTTATGCCTAAAATTTGTGCATGAATAACAATAACCAAGAAAAATATGAGTGTACCTGGATGACATGTCTTTCCTTAATGATGTTGATCTTTTGAAGACATTTTTTCTTGGAGGAGATTCAGTCCTTTGTTGAGCCTTGTCCTTGATTACCTCATGATAACTTCTTGGTTCAATAATACTTTCAATCTTCCTATGTCTTTCACTTTGATTTGGCCTTTGAAGGATGATGGCTTTGCTTCCAGGCTTCTCTTCAGCCTTGCTTTATGGGGGCTTAAAACTTGTGTCTTTGTTGCATGGAGCTTTAGTTACATAGTAAAGACTTGTCAAAATACCTTCTATTCTTTCTGGTTCTTTTTCCTTCATTTTGAAGCAAGAAATTTCTTTTTCCTTTTCATAAATGACATGATTCTTCTTTCCAACATCCTACATTTACTCTTTCTCCCATTCCTTGAGTCTGTTTATTTCAGCTAGAGTTGCTTCAAGTTCCTTTTGCTCTAATACCAACCCCCCAAACACGAGTTGCAGTGTTTTTAACTCAAGACCTTTGACTCTTATACCACTTGTTGAAATTAGGATTGTTGTTACACCAAAACCACAAGTGTTAGTAAATGGATGCATCATTGGAGTTAACCGGTCTGTGATAGGTGGTTAAACACATGTCATGAAACACACAAGGAGCGTTGAAGAATCTAATGCCCAATATTTGAGTGGCTAAATAATTGTTTAAACTTTACATAATATTGATTCAAGTCCCCCAGCCAATCTCAGTGTTATTTTGGTTTCCATCACATGATAATTTTCATAAAAGAAAATTTATTTAACCACACATGTTTAAAACATATTAACTCTTACTAGATTAACGTATACATTATAAATATAAGTATTTGATCATATTACACTCTAATAACATTTTTTTATAAAAATAATAATATAAATAAGTACTATATATTATTAAAAATATATAGGTAAAAATTGTAAAATTCAAACATTAAAATAAATGTTCTAACCTTCTGTATTTAATATAATAAATTTATTAAATCCTTTATAACATAATAATATATCAAATATATATATCATAATATATATATATATATATATATACTTATATACACATATCTCTTTATTAAAAATGGCAAATCCTAAATGTTGTCATAGTTACTTGCCATTACTCGATTCGATCATAATCATAGATGAGAAACTAATCCTTTGATAGTCACTAACCATGTCTTTTTTAATCCACTTACTTCATTTAATTTAAAATAAATAAAATAAATTATATATATATATTATATATATATATCATTATGATAAAGGAGTACATAAAATTATATATGGCCAAAATATGGAAGAAATGAATACAACCACACAAAAAAATTGGAGTTGTATCCGATGCAAATTGTGCACATATTATCAAGAGCCCATCAACAAACTATCTAAAACCACAAAATTTACAAAGTTATAGAAGAAAATATGCAAAAGATTACAAAGATGAGAATGTTGATACAATATAGACTTCAGCAAAAAAAACTCTACAAAATTATGCAAAATTAAACTACTAAAAATTGATCTGTTAAAAAAAACATAACAATTCAAAGGATTTGAGTCAATTGAAGATTACAAGGATATATACAGATCCCCTCCTCCAAAGTTGAATGGATATTATTTCTTTGAAGAATATGAATCCTCCATCTGTTTGAAGTTCCTTTTTGGAAAGAAAATCTTCTTGCATGTTCCATTCTCTCATAATATGCTAGAAGTAAAGATTCTAAAAGTGGCCTTTAAGGATATGTATCTAGTCCATCCAAGGCTTGAGAGCACAGAACTTCAGTTGGCCCTTCCCCACTAGCTAATATACCATACACTTGGAGTCTCCATGAACTTGAATAGAGTTAATGTTCAAGGAAGCAATTATATATAAGAGAGCCTAGGAAAAAATAACCTTAGCTTTAGTATTAGATTTTGCATCTATATTCATCTAAATCTAAAAAGTCACATTTCTAGGGAGAAAAATAATGGCACCCCCTCCACAAATACCTAAATAATATGCACCATCAAAAAACCAACATAATTAGAGAGAGGGTTGGGAGGAAAGTAAACAGATCTTCTTCGAGAAAGATTCATAGGCTTGAGGTAATCAAAAGAAGAAAAAAAAACCATAATTTGAGGCAACATTCCAGCAATCTTAATAGGTTTACCTTCGAAAATATGTTTTTTCCTAACTTTCCAGATACCCCATGTGATGAATATGGACAAGGCTTTATAATTTCCCATATTTTTCTCCCACCAGTGGAGACACATGTTAAGAGAAGACAGAGGACCGATATCTAGGATATTTAGGAATCTAAGGGTTGTTGTTGAAAGAGTTATATCCTCAACAACGGGTCCCATTTTAGGATCTTTCTCCAAATCCAAACAGATGAATCATTTTAGTTTAGGAGCAATAGGCCAATTCCAGATCTATCTAGACGACTAGTTTGCCATGGGCCTAGAAGAAACAATTGAAATAACGTCATAGGTAAGTTTAGCAAAAATCTTCCCATACGAGACATTACAGACCCAAAGAATTGAATCTTCCTCCTCTTAAATGATAAGGCCACATAGATAGATATTCTTAGTGAAACTATTCCATTCAATAGAAAGAGAATCAGTTAGACCTAGACCAGAAGCACTCTAGCTTACGTATGCCAACAGAAGGTTGCAATGAAGAATACCAATAGGCACGATAGAGCTTGGAAAATCCTTGAATATTTAGATTTGAAATGAGCTCTAGGGATAAATGATAGAAGGAGGCTCCTCCAAGAAAAGGTTTGATCCACAGCTTGACCAATTTTCCATTGCCAACCTTCCACATCAACCATTTAGTGATCCAAGGGATTGTAATTAGCATGCCTCTCCAGATGTTCGAGCCTACATTAGATTTTTGGGGATCAAAATACCATAGCCAACCTGGGAGACAATTATTGTGAATGTATTTCTCCAATATTATGTTACTCCATAATCCTTTCTCTGTGATGGCCCACAACGTACTCTTCATAGCTAGCACAAGGCCAAACCAATAGAAGTTCTTAAATCCCCATCCACCTTAATATTTAGGTTGAACAAGGATTTTCCACTTAATTAGATGGAATAATGAGCTCCTTCTTTTACCATTCCACATAACATTTCTCATACATTTTTGAATATTATGAAGGGTGGACTTGACAATATTCACAAGGGAAAGTCAGTATACAAGAATGCTTTCCAAAACTGAATTAATTAAAGACATTTTTCCACCAATCATTGAGGACAACACTTTTTTGAAGGAGAGGGGCATGTTAGGACCCTATAATAATAATGTATTCCCTCATTTTTATTGCCAGTTAGCCCCTATAATTATTGATGTGCCCATGTAGTCCACATATTGTTATTGGTGTGCCCCATAGAAGCCCACTATTGTTATTGTTGTGCCCTTAAATTATTATTGTTATGTTGACTCTAATTATATTACGATCCCTTAGACTCGTATATATAGAAATGAGGTTTTTTAATTTGAATTATCGAAGAATTGTTCATTTGTGTAATGTAAAGGAGGTTTCCCCCTCAAAGAAGCTAATTTTGAAGTCATTGATCTATCTCTTCTTCTATTTTGTGAGTTGATTGCATAACAACCTCTAGCACTAATTATTTACCCTGATTCAGTAACCATCTCTAGTCCTCCACATAGTAATAGTTAGTCCTAAGGAAATAATCCAAACAGAAGAATTTGTGTTCTAAAGAAACCATCTTATATGGGAGGACAAATTTGATAAACAAAATATTTTGAGTAAGAACATTGTTATGAAAAAAAATTGGCTTCTATTGACTAGTCATCATTCTGATAGTAGAGAAAAAGATATAAAATATACTTCGAAAAGTGATCCATTAAGACTCAGAACCATCACCCAGAAATACGATATCATCCACAAACAAGGTATGTGTAATATAGATATATTTTGATACCTTAACTCCTTTCAGGCATCCTTATCTTAGCAAAAATTATCATCTTACTTAATCCTTCCATAACTATGATAAATAATAGTAGAGACAAAGGGCATCCCTATCTTAAACCCATGGACGCTAAAAATATTGAAGATGGAGTCCCATTCATGAGCACAAAAAAGTTTGTTTATATAACACATCCCATAATCCAATTGGTTGGCATTGCATCCAGACCAATGTGGTGCAGAAGAATTCAAAGGAAGCACTAGTTCACCCTATCATATGCCTTGAAAAGATCCATTTTGAGAATGACGGAACATTTTTTCCTCACTTTGATAGAGTGAAGGGCCTCTTGAGTAGAGCCAATGACATCATGAATTAGTCAAACGAAAATGAAGTTGAATTTTTCCTTGGATAGAGTGGAAGAAAGAACATATTTCATCATGGAGGCCAAGACCTAAGCAATCACCTTGTAAATAAAATTACAGAGATAAATGGGATAGTAATCATTGTAAGATTGATTCTTATATGATTTATGAATCAACGCTAAAAACGTTGATTTAATAGCTCCAAATACCTTTCCAATCACTCTCTCCTCGTCCACCCGCACAAGATGTTTCCCCCAAATAAATAAATAAAATCCAAGTAGAATGGAAATAGTCCAACCGTCAAGCCCTAGACTTTTGGCTTTGCCAAATGAATTCAAAATATCCTTTATCTCATTCAATGATATAGGCTGGCCCAATTTGGAAAAGTCTTCCTCTGAAAAAATCCTAGGATAATGGTGAATTACATTAAACTGATTCTGCACTTAACAGTCCCCGAGATCACTATATAGCTCATAAAATTGTACCCTAGCAAGCATCTCCAATTCTAATTGGGAGCAATAAGACTTACCCTCAACATCCAATATGTCCCATGTGGAATTTTTAATCTTCCTATAAGAGGCATATTTTTGGAAGAATTTAGTATTGTGACCAGCCTCCCTTATCCAAATTTCCATACTCTTAAGTCTCCAACGTTCCTCCTCATATCTAAGAAGACACTATTTTCTTTCAACTAGGGAGAAAATACTCATTTTGAGATCTTTCAGAACCCCTGAATGGATGAAAGCATTTTGGCAGGAATTAATTTTAGATTCAATGGACTCTAACTTGCAACATTGCTCATGGATTAGATTATGAGCCCATATTTTGACCTTTTCTTTTAAAAATTTCATTTTCATAGTCTATGACTCCATAGAATATATGGAAGGGTCAACTTGAATATTCCCCTAGCAGTCATAAACTAATACTTTAAAGGACACCTCTTTAAGCTAGGAGCTATTGAATTTAAAAGGAAACTTTGAAAAGGACATATTAAAATCCAACTATAGGAATATAGGAAAATGATTTGAAATGGACTCTTGGAAGATCTAGGATCTATATTTACCCATATTAGAAATTAACTGGTCAGAAATTAGAAATCTTCCTAGTCATTTTGAAACCCCCTAAACCCTTGTTCTTCCATTTTTCCAATTCAGTCCAAGAGGAGATGGGAAAACATCAATGGTATGGGATTCATAGATGACCCAAGGAATTACCTAAGAAAATGGATTTTGTCAGACATTATCTCCCCAAACTTCATAGACATGAAAAGTAAAGTTAAAGGCTCCTGTAAGGATAAGAGAGTGCTCTTGAAGAAGCCCACTATTGGACAATTTCTTCCAAAAGGAATCTCTATCATGATATGGATCCTAATAGTTAAAAAGGGTAATTGAAGCATCCAAACCATGGAGATGGCATTCCAAAATAATACCACTTGTATAAGAGAAGGGCCCAAGGGTGGCATCCCTGGGATTCCATAAAACAACATGACATCTAGATCGGCCCACTACATCTACCAAACAAAAACATAGATTAGGGCAGATATGATGCAAAACTCTCCTTCGATTTTTCCACAGAGACCATAGCTTCCTGGAAGAAGATAATAGAGTGGTTATGTCAAGACACTAATCTATGGACAGATTGAAGTTTGGAAGAACCCCCAACTCCCCTAATGTTCAGGGACATGAAAATCATCAATAACAAAAGGGAAAGGTATGTAATTATCCAGGGGCCCGTTCAGATTTATAAGGTTGGGAATGTTACAAAATTTATAGTGGAAGTTATTATATCTTATTTTCTTTTATACTTTCTTGTGAATTTTAATTATCTTCTTTATGTTCTTTAGTTAGATCTATTCATCAAACAAAATCAAGAAACAACAACAACAAAGGAGGACACAAATATAGGCTCTTAGTCAGGGAAAAAGCCCCTCTAAGGGGAAAACCCATAAACTATTCTCTTCAAATGAGATACAAAGACCCAATCCCTAGACCACGTCCTTCTCCCAGTACCAGTTTGGACCTTCTACAAGTCGTTCCTTGAATATGCCCCAAACTTGCTACACTATGAATTCAACTTGTTAGCTACAATACTGCTACTTGAATTGCAACTTCGACCCTACAATTTCATCCTTGTAGCTCCTGGAGAAACCCTAAATTAGTCTCCTTCTAGAAACTGCATTAGTAATACATCTCTTCCTAAGGTCAATGAAGTCTAGACAAAGTTTTAGTCTTCCTAGCTACAAGATGTTTCACTTCGTCTTATTGCAACTTAGTGGCCACTTCCTTTAGCCCATAAATCCTATAATTTTGCATGTGCGAGAGAGATAGAGCCCAAAAGCTATAAAAATCCATCCTTATTCCCTCTCCTTTTCCTTTTCTCTCCTTCATGCAACTACCCAACTATAGAACGAACTCTTTCTTAATATATCGAACTTGTGAGTGAGTGTGTCTCAAATGAAGTCAAATTACTCCTTTATATAGACTTCTCAAGGGTTAAATTCCCTCCTTTAGTTCGACTTGATGATCTCATGGCTCTCTTGCACTCTTGGAGATTCCAGGACCTTATAGACTTAAAAAAAAAATTTACAATTATTAATTTCCCAGAAGGGTCTTATAAACATGATGTCGATTGCATTGACTCATGACAATACATACTAAGACCTAACAAATCCTAGAAGCACGTAGAACTTGTTTTTACCTAAAATACCATCAATAATGAACATGAAACCTGTGATTTAATAATAATACTTGTCTTTATTATTTTCTTGTTTGTTACATAGGATACATATTGAAATGAGTACAACAATTATGAAAACATAAACTAGTTACATTTCTCAACACTCCCTCTTAACTAGGGAGGTATTCATAATTGTACAACCAGTACAACATCATATCTCAAACTAAAGAGTTCTTAGAAGAAGAGTAGATTGATAATTCATACTATCAGCATCATCATCATGACCATCACTATCCCTGAGGAATAACTAGACAAGCTATACTTTAATCAAGAGCATTATGCTGGGAGGCTTTACGTGTGATACCACATTACCTATACAAGGTACATAACCCATCCATATGTCTACAATGTATGTCCTTGTAGGACTATTCTTATCTTGGATCTCCAATCTCGAGTCTTCAAATAATAGCATTCCTCTTCGACCACTCTTTTGTTGGATACCTGTTACATCCTCAAAGAGTGTAGATCCCTTTCCTTTCTTTGATGTTATATCCTCAAGGAAACCATAAATGCTTTTACAATCCTCTGTCATTCTCTCTTAATCACCTGAAGAGGAGAATGCACATCACTCCCTCTCAAACTAACAGGACATCCCTATTCTCCATTAATCTTGAGAATAGAACCTTACTCCTATACAAGGAGACTACTTTCCTCTGCCTCCAAATCAAAGGAGATTTTAACTTCCTTTCTATTTGGGAAGTCATCATCACAAGCCTTGCAGATTGTATTCATAAGAGTGTCAGCTACCATATTTTAATATTTATTTGGCTCCCTATTTATTCAACATCATTGAGCTTTATTTCTTTAAGGTATCATAGAGCCACCTTCTCTCTTCTTTCTTGTGATAGGTTCCATGCCAATATTCTTTCTCATCACTTTCTTATTTGATATGAAGGAATTACATTGAGCCTTCCCAAATTTCAATGATCATAGCTTCTTCTTGAAAGTGATCTTTCATTTACCTCAAATTTATCTTCTTGCATCACTACCTTTCAATATCAAGATGTTCGTATCTTGACTTCTCAAGTGCCAGGTACCTGATATCGAGATTTCCCTCAATACCCTTCATCCATACAATTGAACTTTCCTCAACTATCATCATATATTCCTGAAACATCTTCCAAGTAGCCAAATAATATGTTAACTAGATAACCAATAATAATAAAAATCAAACTTACCTCATCATGATGACCTTCTCGTTCCATCAACATCCTCATCAACCATCTCCAATTGAAACTTCCTTCATGCATCAAAGTGCCTAAGGATCGAACTTTATTACCAAGTTACAATTTTTTCTTCCAGAAATTATACTAGGTATTAATCATTATTTACATATTCTAGAGAAAGTCCTAATAGTTCAAATCTTATTCTTTTCAAGCATCATATACCCATATTCTTAAGCATATTTTATGACCAACTTTTCTTCCAAAAGATTCTTGTACATATGAATCTTATCCGAAATTTTATATACATCATGCATTCTTATGCTTTCATCCAATCATCTAATTACTTATATATAAAGAGCCTACATCCTAACACATTTCATTATTTCATCCCTTTACCAATATTGATTCCACATTACATGGAATGCCTATTAACCTTGTCATGACACTTTTCCAAAAAACCTTCCAAAATAATGGTCTTTCCTAAATCGTGATGATTCAACTAAGCAGGATGACAACCTCTAACATAATGTTAGATAATATTTGGATTATCAAAATGAAAAATCATCTATCTACACATCTATCTAGATGATCTCTATAAAGAAATTTAATCATGTAAAATTGTAAACATACTACTATCATATGCTTCTCTTCATGATTCTATGCAAAACATACTAGCCTAAAAGAAATATTAATCTTCTCAGAGAACCTGATAGTCAATGAACCTTATTTGTTAGTAAATATACTTCACTTCTTCCTTCTCTGCCTTCTTATCAGGTTCCCCCATGGCCTCGGATACATGAGCTTCACTCCCTCCTTTCTCTTATTGTTTTGTTTGTTTGGAAAATCCCTCTTAAAGTGTCCAAATTCATTGCATCAAAAACATTCACTTTGGACATATCCTTCTTCTTAGACTTGCAAACTTTCCCTTCTTCAGTTTCTTGACACAGGCTAGAAGGGCTTGATATTTCTCATCTAATCCAATATCATCATTGACATTGATCTTGTTGAGAAATGGCAACAAGAAATTCTAGTTTAATTTGTCCTTGAATTAAACTGTAAATTATAAAAATTTGAATTATATTCTCATAGAAACTTGTAAATAGTTAATTAAGTTTAATTGACTTAATTAGCTTAGTAATTTTGAGTTGGAAGTCTTTATGTAGTCACGTATATGTTGTCCCTAAATTTTAGGGGTCCAAGATGAGTTTATTTGAGTTGTAATTAGGTAACTCAGTTTGATTGAGTTATAGATAGTTAAACTAGTTCTAACTGTTTGTGGAACTAGTAGAGGATTAGTAGTGATTTGGTGCACCTTTGCATCCTCAATGCCACTCTAGCTAACTAAAGATTCCCTCATGAGAAAATCATGCATGTCATTTGATAGAAAGACCCAGTTGAGACCAGAGTGCAGGGACAATGTACTATCAATTGTAGAATAATTCGAGTTGTACAGATCATGCATGCAATTAGAGGAGGACCTAGATTTGGAATGCACATTTATGGAAGAAGGAATTCCCAATTAAATATGGGTTATTCCTCACAGGAATTATGCAAGGAAATGGGGGCTCAACAGGTAGCAAAAATTGTATAAGTGGTGGTCAGTGCAGGCTTGTGAGGCAGAGAGTTGATCATACTTGTGCGGAATTATTCTTGTGAGAACAGGTTTTGTATTATCACTCAAATTTTTGATTAATGCAATAGATAGTTTGGGTTTTGAGTAGTGGCTTTCTCTAGAGAAACAATTGTGTTACGTGTCTTTGATGATATCCCTCTTTTCGATTATTATTTTCATCGATCTATTGGTTTCCGTTGTTTAAAGAGTAGAGTAGATTCTTGTCTTGTGTTATAGTACATTACATGAGTTGTGAATCTATAGGAAAATCTACATGGTAACGGATCTGAAGACAATATACTAGAGGATATTTTTAATTTTTGATTTTTGGGTTACAGGTGAAATTCGAATTTGCAATACATACTTCAGGATCGGAAGAAGGCGTTCTACGCTTTGAGGTTTGAGTATGCCTTGGAAGGAAACTTGAATTATATAGCCTGGAAGGACAGAATGGACGTTGTGCTGGAGGATAATGGCTTGAAGGAATTCGTTGATCAAGCCATTCCTAAGATAGCAACATCAGATGCACATAATCTAGCCAAATGGAAGAAGTGTGTGGCAAAGGTGAGGCAGATAATCCTTGAAGGAGTTCGATACCACATTGTCTCAAGTCTCCATGGGAAGGAAACTCCATATGCTATGTGGAAATCGTTGACGAACCTATTCTAGAATAGCAGTGACTATAGGAAGTTTGCATTGAAAGACAAACTTCAAAAAATCAAGATGGAGAAAGGTGAGAAAATTCCAAAATACTTGACCAAGTTCACTCACTATTGTGATGAGCTTGGAAGTGTTGGAAAAACCATTTTCGAGGATGATATGGTGATCCTAGATCTCCTAGGCCTTCCCAAGAGTTGGAATAACTATCAGGTTTCTATTAATGGGAGGAAGAAACTTCCAGATTGGGAACGACTGTGGTTGGATTTGATGTAGGAGGAGATCAAAAGGAACACTAGAGATGGTTCCTCATCAAAGACTAATGATAAGGATAATTGTACCTTAGCGAGTAAGGCAAGGAAAGGGAAAGGGAAGGTGTACCATTCCAAATAAGATTCTTTCCATGGAGGTAAGAAGAAATACATGATGAAAGTTAAGTGCTTTCATTATCAAAAACTAGGCGATTTGGCTACAAATTGTCAGCTCAAGAAATCCAAGAAGAATTCCTCAGGAGGAGAGGAGGGTGAGGCTTTGGCATCTCAATTCGAATTGGACTTTACTCTCATTGCACACATGGTGTCATCAATGATGGGTAGTGTATGATATCTTGACAGTGGAGCTTCATTCCACATGATTGGTGACAAAGACTTTTTCAGTGACCTAGAGAAGAAAGATCTACAGATGCATATTGAGGTGGGTGATGATAGGAGGTATAATGCTACTCAAGTTAAGAATATATATATAAGTTGGAGGTAAAGGATTGTGATGCTTTGAGCAAGAAAGAAGAGAAAGTGCAGAACCAAGATGTTCATGAGTTGTGGCATAGGCAATTGGGCCACTTGAATCATGGGTCTTTGAAAATCATGCATTAGATCTCTATTGGTCTTCCCAAAGGTACGCTAGAGCAAGTTGATACATGCAAGGGGTGTACTTTGGGAAAATACACCAAAGCTTCCTTTCATGATAGAGATAGTCGAGTAGAAGTGATTCTAGAGTGAGTCCATTCAAATGTATGTGGACCATTCTCGACAGCATCCACGACCAAACACATGTGTTGGCTTGATGGGGCCTAACCCAGATTCAAATTTAAATGTGCCAACCATCAAAACCCTAACTGTTGTCCCTTTTAGAAACTTACGTAGCGTAGGCTGCAGTCTCACCCAAAGTAGTATTGGGGGATCCTAGAACCCGATTTCTGCATCTAGAGGCCTGTGTGATGGTTTCCTGAAGTTCGTTACGGCTTAGATTTTCCTTCATGCAGATCTAATCCTTTCGACATATAACTACTGCAACTCTATCAAAATGACCTTCAGATCTTTGCGAAGGTACTTAATTATACTTATAATGCATAAATATTACAGATCTACCAGTTTTGTGTAGTAAATAAGCATCCATTCATATAAAACATATTACAGAGCGAAGATACATAAACTTTGAATAAGTAAATAAAAGAACATAAATGCATCAATTTTGGCCCAAAACAATCTTTATTATATGTAAACGTTCAGATACAGACCTTTTATCTCTGTGCACTCAGCTATAAGGGCCCGTGCACTCATCTTGTAGACTTACCAAGGTCTTCACGCACTCAGCTACAGGAGCCTTCCCCTTTCACCTAAGTACAGGAAAAAAGCCTTCCCTGTCTTAGCACCTTGTCCTTACAATGATTCTTCTCTTAAAGTTTTACCCTAAGACTCATTATGACTCAACTTTATATAGCCTTTTATTTACAATGCGGGTCTCAAAACAACTCTATTTCCTACCCACCTAAGGGACTAAAACCCCTTTGACTCTACTTAGCTCTGCTTTCCACATTTTGTGGAGAATTTACCTTTGCTACAAAAAGATATTGAAAAAATGACTCAAAATTCAACAAAATTGACCCCAACGACCCCATCTCAAAAGGCCCCCAACACAAATTGGGTGACGCGCCCTCAAGTCACTCAGCTAGCACCTCGATCTTATTACAAAGGTCACTGAACTCGACCTACAATGTTGCTATGTCAACAGAACCCTATACCGTAACCTGTTGCACTTCCTCTAACAATTTTTCTATAGTCGACCCCTCCATCGCAAGGCATATCATCCTTTGACTCTGCTAGAGTGTCTTTAACTTTTCCTAAATAGACATAGTAAGATGACTTGCTTCCTCTATCCATGGTTGTATTTAGGCCTTTAAAACAACCTCTTTCCTCTGTAGCTCTTTAATTTGAGATTGTAGTTGTTTTCCTTCCTGCAATAGAACCATTTGTTGGCTTGATGGGGCCTGACCCAGGTTCAGCTTTAACTATGCCAACCAAAAAAACCCTAACTTCTAGCCCTTTCGACAACAGCCTATGTAGCACAGGCTACAATCTCACGTGAAGTAGTATTGGGGGATGCTAGAACCAGGTTTCTGCATCTAGAGGCCTATATGATGGTTTCCTGAAGTTCTTTACGGATTACATCTTCCTTTGCACAAATCTAATCCTTCTGATAGATAACTACTGCAACTTTATTTAAATGACTTTAAGATCTTCGCGAAGGTACTTAATTGTACTTATCATGCATAAATATAACAGATCTACCAGTTCCACATAGTAAATAAGCATTTATTCATATAAAATAGATTACAGAGCGAAGATACATAAACTTTGCAGAAGTAAATAAAAGAACACAGATGCATCAATTTTGGCCCAAAACAATCTTTATTAGATGTAAACGTTTAGATACACAATTTTTATCCCTGCACACTTGGTTGCAGGGGACCGCACACTCATCTTGTGGACTTACCAAGGTCTTTGCGCACTCAACTGCAGGAGCCTTCCCCTTTCACCTAAGTACAGGAAACTGACATTTCCTATCTTAGCACCTTTCCCTTACAATGATTCTTCACTTCAAGTTTTCCCCTAAGACTCGTTATGACTCAACTTTATATAGCCTTTTCTTTACAATACCATGGTTCATGGAACATGGACGCATCTCAAAACAACTCTATTATCCACTCACCTAAGGGACTAAAGCCCCTTTGACTCTACTTAGCTTCGCACTCCACTTTCCACATTTCGCAGAGACTTTAGCTTCGCTACAAAAAGATATTGCAAAAATGACTCAAAATTGACACTAGGGACCCCATCCCAACAATAGGTATTATGTTATATTTTTTGATGAATTTTATCATAAATGTTGGATATTTTTCATGCAGAATAAGGATCAAAATTTCACAAAGTTTTGTGAATTTAAAGCATTGGCCAAGAAAGAGTTTGGAAAGAAGGATAAAGCTCCAAGGAGTGATAAGGGTGGTTAGTAGTCTCAAATGAGTTTAAGAAGTTCTATGCAGTAGAAGGGATTAAACGGGAGTTAAAGGCACCCCATAACCCATAGTAGAATGTGTGGCCGAGAGGAAGAACAAAATCATTGTAGGGGAAGCATGGGAAATGTTGCATGATCGGGGCCTACCACTACACTTGTGGGCTGAGGCATGCAACACAATGGTTTATTTGCATAATATTAGCCCACATCAGATACTTGGGATGAAGACACCAGAGGAGGCTTATTCTGTTAAGAGACAAGTTGTTGATCACTTCAGGATATTTGGGTCATCGGTATATTTCCATGTGACCAAATATGGATGGAAGAAACTTGAGCCGAAAGCAGAGTTGGGGATATTTGTGGGGTACACTGATACACCTCACAACTATCTGGTGCACTTGGTGACCAATAGGATGACAGTGGTTCGTAGGGATGTCAGATTCGATGAGGAGAAGGCCATGTGATTTTCCCTTGAGAGGGAGCTTGAGCTACATGCAGTTGAGTATATTTTATCTCCTATGGTTGAGGAGCCTCAGATTGATGTGGAGCAACCACATGTAGAGGATATAAGAGTGGAGACATCCACTCAGGCATAGTCTTCCAAAAATGGGAAAAAGTGCACCAGAGAGGTTGATAGGTTATTGCATGATGCACATGAGAATGTGGGAGCACCCATATCTCAGCACGGGTAGAGGAGGTCACCTGAGAGGTACATTGGATACATGTCTCTTATGAGTGGATGTGTTGAGATAGACCCATCTTCCTTTAAGGAATAAGTGAAACAGCTGGTTTGGGTTGATGCCATGGTGGAGTATGACTTCATAGTTCGTAGAAATGTTTGGGATGTAGTCCCAAGACTGGAGGACAAGTCACTAGTGAGCTCCTTATGGCTTTACAAGGTAAATCAAGTTGTAGATGGTAGTGTGGAGAAGCATAAGGGTAGGTTTGTGGCTTGTGGATTTTCATAGGTAGAAGGGATTGACTATGATGAAACCTTTGCTCATGTTTCAAGATACTCATCGATAAAATCTATATTGGTACTACTAGCACAGATGGGTTGGAAGATACATCATATTGACGTAAAGACAACCTTCCTTAATGGCACATTGAGGAAGAGGTGTACATAGAGCAAGTTGAGGGAGTTGTATGGGTTGAAGCAAGCATCCCATGCTTGGTACACCAGGATCGATAGCTACTTCATCGGGTTGGGATCCACCAAGAGTTAAGTGGATGAAAACCTGTACCACATAATGGTGGAAGGTAAATTGTTGATCATTGTGTTAAATGTCGATGATTTGATTTGACAGGTGATGATCAGTTGATCAAGTTGTGCAAGGATGATATTGTAAGAGAGTTTGAGATGAAGGGAAAGGGTTTCATGCGTTACTTTCTGTGCATGGAAGTATGGCAGGGTGATGGGGAATTGTTTGTGTCTTAGGGAAAGTATGCAAACGAGATACTCAGGAGGTTCTGCATGGAGAAAAACAAACCCATGGAGACTCCTCTAGCAGGTAATTGGAGGAAGGAGGATGCTACTTTAGGGGAATTAGTGGAAGTTGTTAGCTACCTATACCAATAGGTTTCATTTTTCATGATTGGCAGGGGAAGTGCCAATCTGATCTACTTTGGTAATACAAAGATCTCATATTCTTGTGGAAGAAGTATACTTGCATTTGGTTGATGCTGCCCTACTTCTAAATGGGTGATCCAACATCCTAAGTTGGGTCATGCCATATTTCAATTTTTGTTATAGGTTAGAGAAAGAAACCTATCCAAACAGCTCAATCTTGGCAGGTAAAGTAGATAGGTAGAGAAAGAAGGTTCCCAACTACTTAATCTGGGGCCTTGGAAGTAATAAGGGTAGTTTTAGATAGAAAATCAAAAGAAAAAATCCAAAGGAAAAGAAAAGGCACAAAAGGGTTTGCAAATCTAAGTGCACCCTCCTTGGAGTAACAAAAAATGCTAGGCAATAGAGTGGGTAGGCAAAGAGGGTTGCAGAAAGCATGGTTTATGGCATTTCACTGGCCTAAAGCAAAGGTAAAAACCTGGTGCCAGTGCAAATTTCCTATTTCCAACAGTCTTACAGCAACTAAATGAAGCATGTCTAACTTCCAGATCACCCCCTATCACATTCATGGCTAACATCCCTATCCCACCCATGTTCATGAAAGAAGTCAAAGTCTTTTGTTGGTTCTAGTTTCCTTAGGAGCCACATTTCTTGTGTAAAAATTCTTTTCATTTTGATCTACTTCCTAAAACTAAGTTGATTCCATATAAACAACTTAGTATTCTACCCCCCTCATCCACCTTTTTTCACTCATACTAACTACTAACCTATCACTAAGTTAACTCCTTATATCCCCTATCCCCCTATTACTATGTAAATTTGGCAAAAAACCCAAAAATACCTATATATCCCCTTCCCCGAGCATTATAGCTCTAAGTATGGTTTTGAATGTGTTCAAGCGCTAAAACATTTTATCGCGACCCAAAGAGAGCCAAAAATTAATCCTGGGATTAATCCGGGATTTTCTTGGATTAAATAGCCAAAACCCGCTTGGTAAGTAAACCTTTGTTAAAACCCATTTTAACCCGTAACTCTGCAAACAACCAAAAAACCCACTTTTTCTAATGTTTCCGCCGGGCACGCATTTCCAAAAATAATAATATTTTATGTTGCCCCGCCTTCCATATCGTACTTGCGATTCATCAACCCGTCAACCGTCGAATCTGGGCTTTCCCATCCGATGGCCCACATGCATATCGGACGGGCCCCGATCACCGAAAGTTACCGCCCGAGAAACTGTCAGAGGGTGACGTCAGGCCTCTGCCACGCGTCGCCCCCCACATTTTCTCGGGTCACCCTCTGACAATACCGCAACCGTATCAAGAGCGGTCTGAGAAAACCCACCGCTCTAATATACCGCTTGCCCGCGTCAGCGCTACACCCTCCCACGTCACTTCCACCCAGCACCATGTCGGCACCCTCACCCGCCAGTGCTCCAACGTGTCCGCCACCTGTGCAGTCCCCGTGGACCACTCACAGGCTGCCACGTCACTCAATGACGTCATGTTGACGTCACCCGACCCTGACCCCACCTAATGACATCATCCAAAAACGTGCCAATAACCCAAAAAGTCTATATTTAGCCAAAATTTCGTGTTTTTATCACTTTTGCCAAATTGGACTGTTACTCACCTCTGCATGTAATTTACGACCACCTGTCGCCAACCTGCAGAAATCAACCTGAAGAACGCTGACGCCTCCAACCCGCCTGCATTTGTGACCATTGTCGGCAATTCACCAGGTATTTACCCAAAGCATCCCCTCAGAGCTTGCTTATGTCCATAATTCTCCATAATTGAATTAACAAGAGTAAGGCAACGTGTATTTACCAGCAAATTCCCAGTACACCAGCATTCCTTTATAGTTGCAGGGTCGAAATTCGCCTACTAAACCCATATATAGGTACCTTTTCATCAAATTCACACTCTGTCCGCGCATTTGTGGACTGAAAACCTGAGAGGCATAATTCACCAGGAAAACAGTGTTGCCAGTCCTTACAGTCCCTCAATTGAACTCCCTTTCAGCATTCCACACCATTGTCACCACAGTTTCCTCATTTACCCTTACAATTGGCTTTACTTATGCAAAATTAGCCCTTTGTGTTCTCCTGCCCACTGAAACCAGTTGAAGTACAAAGTCACAAGTACTACCCAGCCTTGGAAACACCAGTGGCCCTGAATGTTCAACCTTTGAATGCCCCACAAAGAGAGCTAGAGTGGAAGGCCCTGGGTGATAGAGATTACCAGATGCTAGACTCCACTAACATGACCTCCAAATTTAATATCCACCTGCTAAATGAGTTGAAAGCCCAATATCTCAGTGAAGTTGATACCTTAAGGATTTGGGACTCCAACCTGCCCATTTACAATCTTCCTCAAGTCAATGTTCTCCCAGACTTGATAAATCAATGTCGTTCTAGCTATGACCCATGTCAGAGAGCCATTCTCAGCCCCTCAGGCTCAATATTGTTTCATATCACCCCTGAGGCCATCAATGAAATGCTGCACTTTCACACTGCAAAGCCCCTAACTCCTCTCTCCATCCAGGACTTGATAACGAAAGGGCGCAAGCTCTCCAGTACTTAGATTGCCAAGATTATTCAGTTGTTTATTCATCCACAATTTGAAGCTATGGGCACCACCCTTCCTATAGCATATCAATATCTTAATGAGATGGGAAAAATGCTGGTAGATTTGATCAGTTACATCCTGGGTTATGGGACATATGAGGATGTTGATGAAACCATTATGGCCATGCTGTCCATTTTCTCCCCTGGAATGCCTCCTGCTGTACATTATGACTTTGCCACATACATTGCCAACAAGATACATGAACAATTGATGAATCTAGAAAGGGAAAAGGTGTTTAGATACACTAGGTACATCTATCATTTATTCTTATTTTATCAGTCGGATTCCTTCCCTATCCCTCTCAAGAAGCTAAATGCCCAGGGAAGCCCAAGGTCTGTAGTGTTTTGGTCTTCAGTCTTTCATATCCTATCTTATTCACCTTAACCTACTGTGAATTCATAGACCTTTTCATCCATCCATCTATGACCTTGTTATTGGGTGTCCCTCCTCCCAGATTGACAGAGGAAATGCAGAGAATTCTCCACCTCTCAAAGGCCTACAGCATTGGTGATTGGTACTTTTACCAACACCATACAGTAATTAGAATATATGGCTGTGAGTTGAATCCTTATAGGCTGCCAAGATATGTCCCTATGAGACTCTTTGCCCTAGATTACTTTAGGCAGTTTGGAAATGCAGACTGTGTCCATTTCCAAAGTAAAAACAAGAAGGTGCAACTAAAGGTGAGAAATCAACTAGGCCCTTTTCTATACAATAAAAGGGAGGAAGGATGGAAGGAAGCTGATATAATCCTAGAGACCCTCAGACTACAAACCAGCTTCAAATGGGTGCCTTATGACCCTAATCATTTCATTCCACTCAGGAGGATAAAATACAAATTGGGTGGCTATGCTCACGTGAAACTGCCTCATATTGAGCAGTATGCCAATGCTTTAAGTTGGAAAGAGGGCACCCTAGAAGAGCCAATTGCTAAAGAGCAAATAATACAAAGAGAGGCAAGAAATATTGAGAAAGAAGCTGACTTAGAAACTTGTGGACAGGTTTCTTCCTCCTGTCAAAGGCAAATTGGAGCAGCTGCCTCATCTTCCATAGCCCAGCAGCAAGCAACCAGAATTGCCAAACAGGAATCAAACAAAGATAAAGGAAAGCAGATGGAGTAGGAACAACCACCTCCTAGGACAGAGCAGCAAGCAGAAAAGGAGGTAGAACAGCAAGAAAAACATCAAGAAGAGGGGCAGCCTATGCAGCAAGAACAAATGGCTGAAGCTCCAACACCTACTGAGAAACAGGCTCAAGAAAATATGCCTTCCGGGCAAGAAAAGGCAGTGGAGGCCTCAGTGCTGCAAACTCCACAAAAAGAGGAAAAGGGAAAGAAGAGGGATAGAGAGCAGGAGACTCCCCTCACCACGTCCACAAATCAAGGGGAGAAAAGGCAGAGATTGAATCCCCTCTCTGAAGAAGAAATGCCCATGGGGCAATCATTGGGAATGGGCCCACCGAGCATGGAGGCATCTGCCAGTTCCTTTCAGCAGGAACAAGAGAGAACCCTTGGAGGAGAGGTCAGCTCCTCAATCCAACAAAGGAGAGCAGAGGCAGGCATCAAGCAACAATTTATTGATATTAAAAGGAGAAATGAGCCACTCGGGCTCCAAATCTACAACCAGTTGCTTAAGATGGCCCCTACAAATCAACAGAGGCTTATGTCAGCCTATGACATGACAGAAGGGAAAATGACCATGAGTCATTTCATGCCCACTATGTTGCAGCCACAGTCAACTGCAGACTATATAAGAACCAACCTTGAGGTTCTTGACAAGGACATCCACCCTATGGACCAAATAGAACTTCACAAGCAAACGGGTGAGATGGTCTATGCAACATTGGCAGACAAAACATTGTTGGCTAATAGGTTGGAAAACAATCTAAACAATACAGCTGCCCAACTTGAGTTGGAGAAGGCATCCTCTCAGGCCAAAGACAACAGGATCAGGTCTTTGGAGGACATAATCATAGAGCTTGGGCATGACCCCAAGGACCCAAAGGCCATACAAACGCTGCTGAAGATAAGAGATGCAGACCTTGCAGCCCTAAGAAAGAAGGTGAAGCTCCCAGCAACCATTCACCCTCAAACAGAAGAGGTTGCTCAGCAAAGACAAGACCAAGAGGTAGCTACATTCCTAGTAGCACTGCACAAACAGCTAGTGCAGACAGAAGGGAAGCTGGAGGACACAGAGGCTGCACTGCAGGCATCCCTACAGCAGAAAGAAGGAGGCCAGACTTCTCAGCCCCCTCCAGAGGTCATCAACCTTGAGGAGCCCCCACAGGCTACTGCTCCTCCCACAGAACAGGCAGCACCATCAACATCAACAGCAGCACCAGCACAAACCTCAGAGCAGGCTCAGAGCCTTGATATGCAGAAACTGATGAGTGAAATCAAGGTCCTAGAGGCCCAGATGATAGAGTTCAATGGAGCCAAGGAGAATTTGGCTAAGCTGAATGAAAAATATGACAAATCCAAGCAAAATGTGGCCAAGAAAGGGAGAGAAATAAAAGCCCTCAAAGAGAAGATAAAGGAGTTGGAGAAAGAACTCACCCTTGACAAAGTGGTGGCTGAGATCAGGACAGTTTTTTGGACCCACATTGGCCAATCAATAACAGATCAGTGGCAATATATTGAGACTATCCATGAGCAAATGGAGCTCATAGGCAAAGCACAGAAGGAAGTCCACAGAGCAAGGGCATCTCTAGGCAGTATGCCTGAGATAGCCAACAGGATGATTAATGTGCTTAATAACCGGACAAGTCCTCAGCTGGCAGCAATTGGAATCTCCAACAGAACAGAAACCATCCAGCTGATAAAGAGTGTCCTCACACTAAAAATCTTGGTGCAGACATTGGATAGAAGAAGCCAGGACATGCAAACAAAGGTCAACAAATTCATGGACAAGTTTGCAGCATTAAAGGGTAGAGGTCTTCCTAGCTTGCTGAACAGTACAGGGAGACTGCTATCACATGAGGTTTATGCAAAAAGGGTGAACAAATTTGCCACCAATCAGATCAGTCAAGGATCAAGCAGTTCACAGATAACAGGGTCAGCATCTGGGCAAAGTCTCTATGACAAAATAGAGAACTTATTTTTTATTATGAATGAGATCAACCATTTGTTTGAAGTGCCTCCAAACTTCTACAAATACACAGAGGCAGATGAAACCTTAGATGCAATTTTGAGGCATCAATTGCCTACGCAGGAGTGGTGGACCTCAATGATACAGTTGTTACTATAAGCAGGAGGTTTTTCATCAAAGTTTTGTCATCAAAATATATAAGTCATCATATATTATGGTGCATACACTATGACTGAGAAAAGTAGAATGAGCCAACTCAGCAGGAAGATTCGGCCACTAAAAGCAACACTTACAGCTACAGGTAACAGGGCCGAGAAAGCTACAGCATGACAGAGTATAAGACACATCATTCAGCATTAATGCAGAACGCTAAACCGACTCAGTGTCCTCCAAAGGTCAAGAAGAGTTCTGATAGAATTAAAGACTATTTATCTTACATTTAGGGTAGCAATAACTTCCTTATCTTCTATTCTGTAAAGTTGGTGAGCGTATTTAATCTATCAAATGACTCAGCATTCAGATATTTTGTAAAACAAATTGTATATATTCCCCCTCACATAAACTTTCAAGGGGTTGGTGTTTTGTTGTTTTCTTATGAAGAAAGGAGAACTCGGCTGTAATTTCTGAAAGGATGATATAAATAAAGCTTGGAGTTTACAGGAATTGAGTCTTACTGATGCATGTTGTGTTGGAACCATTGAAACGTTGCAGGATTCTAGTGTTATGGCTTAATATAATAAGTGATTTCTACCTCTGTTAATGTTTTGTTATTTTTTTAATCTCACATCTCTCATATGTTGTTCTAAATACTAGGGAGAAGGAAAAATAATAGCTCAGGACTTGTCCATGGAGACACCCTGATCTCAATCTATCTTCACTATAAAAAAAATTCTATGACTTCAGCTGTTTTAATTGGAATTCTTAATTGCTCCAGTAAACCCTGAATATTTCACAGTTACTATTTAGTAATTCACGTATGCTAATAAGTAGAAATTGTTGTTCAAATTGTTATCACACTGTCTGTAATTCCATTCCCCATCATTTCACTCACTAATCAAAAAATTACATTAAGAATAACCATCTAGCCTTGCAGTAAAACTTTCTCCTTCACAGGCACCAGGACTATCTCAGTTTTCTGACTCCATATGCCCAATGGATTAGCATTTTTCACATATTTCATGCCCCTCTCACAACAACAGTTCACCACCAAACTCTCAAACAAAAACTGAACTTATAACTAGCCTAAATCTTTCACAAAGCAGAGCCAAAACTTAAAGAGAGAGCCCTCTCTGATTATAGGTAGGCTAGGACCTATAATCCAAAGCTTGGTTAGTGGTTACCCCGGTCGTATTCCCTTGGGAGTCATAGGAAACAACCTGGGTGTTAACATAAACGGCGACTCCACTGGGGAGTTCCTCAGGATTTTCTAATTACTGTATATTTCCTAAAGCTACAGGTGAAGCCTATATGTAAGCCAGGAAGCCTTCAAAACTGTTTCTGTTTACATTAACAAGTTTACATAAAAACTACTTCAGTCTATCTTCATGCTAGCTTTGAGACATACACAACCATTCCAAAATCTTGTCTGGTCCTTGAAGCTACAAGAAAATTCTAAAATATACTCAAAAAACAAGTTCAGAAGCTAGCTCCCAAGAAGAATCAACGGTATACAAGGTTAAATCCTGACCCTAATCCACCAACTGTTTCTGAAAACCCTAACACAATCCCTAAAAGTATTAGGAAGCAGCACAGACAGGAAAATCCTTCTGACTTAAGCCCTGATACAGTTTACCTTAACCTTGTTCCCACTCCAATCAAGGTTCTATTCCGGTCTACCCCTGGTTCCCCTAGCTCTCCATCTACATCTCAAAGCCCTCCGTTCACACCTTCATCCACTGCACAAGTTCCCTTGACCAACATTGTAGTCTATGCCATACCTATTACCCCTGTTGTCCCGTTTATCCCTGTCAATCCTATAAACCCTGCAAATATGGCTAATAGATATGCGCCCCTACAGTTACCTGCTAATGCTGCAGCCCTACCTCATGACTACCAATCCAAAATCTCATACTTTGATTCCACTGGCCCTTTCACAGCTATTCAGCATGCCAGAAGGATGCAAGATCATTTTGAAAACTATGAAATTGATGATGACAGTGTAAGAATGAGAATTTTTGTTCAGAGCTTGACAGGTGATGTAAGAACCTGGTTTATATCACTCACTGCAAATACCATAACAAATCCTGATGATCTTTACCAAGCCTTTACTAATAGATGGGAAACGAAGAAAGATCCCTTGCAGATACTAGGTGAATATGATACAATCAAACGAGGTCCTCAGGAGACCGTTTTGGAGTATTGTGCAAGATTCAACAATGTATATAACGCAATACCACAGAACTTAAGACCTCCTCCTAATTTAGCTTTGTACAAATTTCCTGATGGTTTTGACCCTGATATGGCATATCAGTTGAAGGAAAGAGCCCCTGAAACCCTTGAAGATGCCCAAAAAGTTGTTGTCACAGTAGAGGCTAACCTAATTGTCAAAAGAAACAGGGCAAGATTGGAAAAGAGAACTACCTTCAAAGAAGAACCTTCGGCCTTTGATCAGAAGCTGGATGCAATACTCACTGGCATGAAGAGGTTGGGTGACAGAGTAGAATCAGTTGAGAGAAATTCATCATGGGAAGCACCACAAAATAACCCTATCAGGAATCCAAATTCTAGGAGAAATCAAAACCCAAACGTTGGCAAGGCCAGTTCTGATCCAGAGATAAGGCCTCTCTTCCAGGAAAACTATACTAAAGCATCCACTTCAAATGAGCAAGTAGATGACACCCACATTAACCTAATGGGCCTGAATGATGAGCAGCAAGTTTTTCTGAGTCATGAAGATGACAAGGAGGATGACATTAAGCAGTTCCAAACCAAGTCAGGTGAGTCATTTGACTTTAAACTTTGTTATGACACAACTGTTTATGAAGTTCATAAGCAATACAAGCTAAGAAGTAGAACTGTAAACGTAACACAGCTTGAAAAAGAAAAGGATATCCTGCAGCCTAAAAGAGCCATAGTCACAGAGCCACATGACAAAACTGATTCAGTTACAAATGAAGTAACCATTGAAGAAGTTACTGAACTTCTTCGCTCAAAACAAAATCCAATGGCCACATCACCGTTGCAGCCTAATCCAAGTAATACACCTCAAGAGATGAGTAAAAAGGACAAGCCTCAAGAACAAGATAAGAATCAAGAGGAAAATTTAATAAACAAGGAAAAGGTTGTTACCCACAATACCAAGATCCAATCTGAAAGACCTTTTGACTTAGAAGCTGAAATTGGCAAATTGAAGATAGCTATTCCTCTTTCAGAATTAGCCAAGCATGACATTGACAAACAACAAATCAAGAAGTCCCTTCAACTTACTCGTAATAAAGACAATGTCAATGTGTTAGATGACACCCCAGAATTTATTTTCGGTCCAGAGGTTGATGGAAAGACAGCAGTTATAGGGATCTTACATTTTTATGTCGGCCTGCATGTTCATGATAAGATACTACATAATGCAATGTTTGATTCAGGCGCCTCTCATAACCTTATGCCTAAATCAGTGATGGAGAGGCTCAACTTAGACATTACAAGACCTTATAAGGACCTCTTCATTTGACTCCAACCAAGTTAAATGTTTAGGCTTAATAAAAGATCTTTGTGTGTCACTTGTCCAGTACCCAAATAAAACAATTCTAATGGATGTTGTAGTTGTTGATATCCCACCCAAATATGGAATGCTGTTATCAAGATCATGGGGGGCTAAACTCCAAGGTTCCCTACAATTAGACATGTCATATGCCACCATATCAGTCTTTGGTCAACCCAAGAGGCTATATAGAAAGTCACTTATGAAATACATGGTCAGCAGTGAAGAAAGGCCTCAAAACTTTCCCATATATGTTTTCCATTCTGACATAGACTCCTATATTCTCTTCAATGACAATATAGGTCCCACAAATTATGAAGAAACCCAGACACTCAAACAAGATTGGCATATAAATGAAGAAACTCCTGACCTAGAAATAATGGTTGAGAAATCAATAAACAAAATTGTTCAGGAAGACAAACCAAATATAAGCCAAAATCTCAAATTGTTGACGCCAAGTCCCACAATAGTTGGCAAACCTTCCCTTAATCAAGAAGTCCTCTGGTTTCTTGAAGTCGATGGGTCAGTCAACAAATTAGGGGCAGGGGCAGGGGTTTGGATACATAACAAACAAAACAATCATGCAGAGGGCCGAGCCTATAGGTTAAACTTCAGGTGCACCAACATATGGCGAATTTGAAGTCTCTTACTAGGCTCACTAGTAAAATCCTTAAAAGCCATAAAATTTTCAATCCTAGGAGACTCAGACCTAATTATCCAACAGGTAAAGGGAAATTTTGTCACTAATGACAAAAGACTGAGATCTTATAGGTCTGCTGCTGCTGAAATACTAAATTCCTTCACTGAATTTCAAATTACCAAAATTCCTAGAAACCACAATCTTCATGCTCATAGTCTGGCTACATTCGCAAGCACTTGTAAACTACCTTTTGAACCCCAGCATTTCTTGACAGCTGAGATAAAACACAGGCCTTCTGTCCCAAACAATGTCAAGGATTGGCAAGTGTTTGAGGATGATACACAAATAAACAATTTCTTGACTTTGCAGCAAGAATTTTTAGGACTAAGCATTGATACAGAGGCTGCAAGAGATTCACAAATACTAGGTGAACAACACCAAACAAATATCTCACTCAAAATAGAAAATCAAATGCTTTGTCCAACAAAATTTGACCAGGAGAAAATACAAGAACTTGAACAATTTCATTCTGAGGAAATAGCTGATACTGAAGCTGAAGTTATACAATGGAAAGACAATTTTCTTCCAACAGGCCTAGCTCTATTGGAGGACATTTTTGACTCAAATGATGTCCCTAGAAAACCAAAATTGCAGCCCCTTAATGTTGCTATTGAAGAGTGCAACATTGGAACTATTGAAAAACCCAAGATAATTAAATTGTCTGCATCTTTACCACCTAATCAAAAGCCTAAATACATTGACCTCTTTAAAGAATTCCAAGATGTCTTTGCATGGAGTTATGAGGATTTAAAATCCTATGATACCTCTGTCATTCAACACACTATCCCTCTCAAGCCCAATCAAAAACCCTTTAAACTGAAATTGAGGAGAATCAATCCTATGCTTCTCCCTTCAATTGAAAAAGAGGTACAAAAAATGTTTAAAGCTGGCATAATAGCACCAATCAAATTCTCAGAATGGATTTCAAATTTGGTCCCTACAAGAAAGAAAACTGGTGAAATAAGGCTTTGTGTTGATCTAAGGAACTTGAATCAAGTGTCCCTAAAAGATAATTACCCCTTACCCGAGATGGATCACATCTTGCAAAGAGTAGTGGGGGCTTCAAGAATTTCTTTACTTGATGGATTCTCAGGTTTCAACCAGATCCTAGTTCACCCTGATGATCAGGACAAGACAACATTCACAACCCCATGGGGAACCTTCAAATATGTCAAAATGCCTTTTGGGTTGAAAAATACAGGAGCTACCTTTCAAAGAGAAATGGATATTGTGTTTGCTAAAGAAATTCATGATTTCCTTGTCATCTACTTAGACGACCTCACACCTTTCTCAAAATCTGACCAGGAACATTTGAAGCATCTAAGGCAAATGTTCATAACTTGTAGGAAATATGGGATTTCCTTAAATCCCAAGAAATCCCTGTTTGGTTTGGAAGAAGGCAAGTTATTGGGTCATATTATTTCAAAGGATGGCATTAGGATTGACCCAGATAGAATACAGGCCATCTTGCAAATGCCCCACCCAAGAAACATCAAAGAATTACAAGCATTCCTGGGGAAGATCAACTTCCTCAGGAGATTTATCCCAAATTTGGCAGAATTGAGCAGATTACTAAATAACATGCTGAAAAAGGATTCGAAGGTAAAATGGATAGTAGAAGCAAACCAAGCTTTTGAAGGAATCAAATTGGCCCTTACCCAAACTCCATTCTTCACAAATCCTCAATTTGACAAAGAGTTTATCATTTTCTCTTTTGCTTCCCAGCATACTATTGTTGTTGTCTTGTTACAGAAAGATGACCAAGGAAATGAGAGACCTATTGCTTTCTTTAGTAGAGCTCTCAAAGATGCACCCCTAAAATATCAAATCATGGAAAAACAAGCATATTCCTTGGTCAAAGCCATCAAAGACTTTAGAATTTATATTCTATACTCCCATGTCATAGCCTATGTACCAAGTCCTATTGTCAAAGACATACTCACTCAAGAGAACTTAGAGGGCAGAAGAGGAAAATGGATTGCCAACATTTTAGAATTTGACATTGAAATAAAACCTACAAAATTGATAAAAGGGCAAGGTTTGGCAAAATTAATGTCTGAAACAAATTTCCGAGCCTTGGACATCAACCAACTGGACAGTGAACCGGAGCTGGCGACTCCAAAGATCAATGTAGCCTTTGAACAATCTCTGTGGTATTCAGATATCTGTTATATATTGAAAAACCTGTGTGATCCCCCAGGATTGTCCAAAACTAAATGTAGGTTCCTAAAAATGAAATCCTCAAGATTTTATGTCATGGAGGGCAATTTTCTTTGGAAAAACCATGAGGGTATATTGCTAAACTGCTTAATTGAGAATGAGGCTAACAATGTTATAAAAGAATTTCATGCAGGTGACTGTGGTGGACACTTGTATTGGAAGTCCACTGTGGATAAAATACTGAGGGATGGTTATTGTTGGCCCACTTTGTTCCCTGATGTTAAAAATTTCACTACCTCATGCCATAAGTGTCAGATATTTGAGGGAAAGAGAAAATTACTGCCAGTCCCTTTGAGGCCTATTACAACAAAGAGACCTTTTCAGCAATGGGGCTTGGATTTCATTGGGGAAATTCATCCCTCATCTTCAGGCCAACATAGATGGATCCTCACAACCACAGACTACTTCACCAAATGGATTGAGGCCATCCCATGTAGACAGGCTAATGATTCAGTAATCATTCAGTTTTTGGAGAATAACATATTGTCTAGATTTGGTTGCCCCAACAAGATAATAACATACAATGCTGTTGCTTTTAGATCCTAGAAGATGGTGAAATTCTGCCACAAATTTCATATTACTTTGGGCCATTCCACCGCATATTACCCTCAAGGAAATGGCCTAGCTGAATCATCAAATAAAAGCCTTGTAAGCATCATAAAGAAGGTGTTGGATGAAAATAAGAAGAATTGGCATAAGAAGCTTGTGAATGCCTTATGGGCAGACAGACTAACAACCAAGAGATCCGTTGGGGTCAGCCCATATGAGTTAGTCTATGGATTAGAAGCCAAATTTCCTTCATCACTAGGGGTTCCTGTTATGAAACTACTTCAAGAAAGTCAAGCTGAGCCTAATGACATGCATAGAAAGATCAATCAAATAATATGTTTGCAGCAAACCAGACACCAAGTTTATAGCAGAGTACAAGTTCTCCAAGAAAAGTTAAAGAAGGTTTTTGATAGAAGGACTAAGGCTGAAGATTTCAACGTAGGTGACAAAGTCCTCAAGTGGGATTCGAGAAGGGAAGGTAAAGGAAAACATGAAAAATTTGATTCTCTTTGGAGAGGACCATTTATTATCCAAGCAATGCAAGGAAACAACACCTACTTCCTAAAAAATTTGGATGAAACTGACTTAAATGAAGGTCCTGTCAATGGCAGGATGTTGAAGCACTATTTTGACTACTTTCCATGCATATAGCAGGGTCTTCTCTCCTGTACATAATCAGTTGTATATATCTTCTTTCAGCATACAAAAGTTCAGTTCAAAAAGGTTGCTGTAAATAAGCAGAAAGGGATTTATATATTCCAGAAGTTCCACAGAGGGGACAGCCTCCAGTTTTGAAGTACAAAGAGAAAGTTTTCAAGTTTTGGTAGGGGAAGTCAAGGGCCAAGGCATTCTGACCTGCTGTTCTTGGTCTTTCAAAAGAAAAACCATACCCAAGTGGAGCCACTGTTAGCTACCTATACTAATAGGTTTAATTTTTCATGATTGGCAGGGGAAGTGCCAATATGATCTACTTTGGTAATACAAAGATCTCATATTCTTGTGGAAGAAGTATACTTGCATTTGGTTGATGCTGCCCTACTTCTGAATGGGTGATCCAATAGCCTGAGCTGGGTCATGCCATATTTCAATTTTTGTTATAGGTTAGAGAAAGAAACCTGTCCAAACAGCTCAATCTTGGCAAGTAAAGTAGATAGGTAGAGAAAGAAGGTTCCCAACTGCTTAATCTGGGGCCTTGGAAGTAATAAGGGTAGTTTTAGATAGAAAATCAAAAGAAAAAAGCCAAAGGAAAAGAAAATGCACAAAAGGGTTTGCAAATCTAAGTGCACCCTCCTTGGAGTAACAAAAAATGCTAGGCAATAGAGTGGGTAGGCAGAGAGGGTTGCAGAAAGCATGGTTCATGGCATTTCACTGGCCTAAAGCAAAGGTAAAAACATGGTGCCAGTGCAAATTTCCTATTTTTAACAGTCTTACAGCAACTCAATGAGGCATGTCTAACTTCCAGATCACCCCCTATCACATTCATGGCTAACATCCCTATGCCACCCATGTTCATGAAAGAAGTCAAAGTCTTTTGTTGGTTCTAGTTTCCTTAAGAACCACATTTCTTGTGTAAAAATTCTTTTCATTTTGATCTACTTCCTAAAACTAAGTTGATTCCATATAAACAACTTAGTATTCTACCCCCCTCATCCACCTTTTTTCACTCATACTAACTACTAACCTATCACTAAGTTAACTCCTTATATCCCCTATCCCCCTATTACTATGTAAATTTGGCAAAAAACCCAAAAATACCTATATATACCCTTCCCCGAGCATTATAGCTCTAGGTATGGTTTTGAACATTTTCAAGCGCTAAAACATTTAAGCGCAACCCAAAGAGCGCCAAAAATTAATCCTGGGATTAATCCAGGATTTGCTCGGATTAAATAGCCAAAACCCACTTGGTAAGTAAACCTTTGTAAAAACCCATTTTAACCCGTAACTCTGCAAACAACCAAAAAACCCACTTTTTCTAATGTCTCCGCCGTGCACGCATTTCCAAAAATAATAATATTTTATGTTGCCCCGCCTTCCATATCGTATTTGCGATTCATCAACCCGTCAACCGTCGGATCTGGGCTTTCCCATCCGATGGCCCACATGCATATCAGACGGGCCCCGATCACCGAAAGTTACCGCTCGAGAAACTGTCAGATGGTGACGTCAGGCCTCTGCCACTCGTCGCCCCCACATTTTCTCGGGTCGCCCTCTGAGAATACCGCGACCGTATCAAGAGCAGTCCGAGAAAACCTGCTTACTGCTCTATTATATCGCTTGCCCGCGTCAGCGCTACACCCGCCCACGTCACTTCCACTCAACGCCATGTTGGCACCCTCATCTGTCAGCGCTCCAACGTGTCCGCCACCTGTGCAGTCCCCGTGGACCACTCACAGGCTGCCACATCACTCAATGATGTCATGCTGACGTCTCCCGATCCTGACCCCACCTGATGACGTCATGCTGGCGTCATCCAAAAACGCGCCAATAACCCAAAAAGTCTATATTTAGCTGAAATTTCGTGTTTTTATCACTTTTGCCAAATTGGACTATTGCTCACCTCTGCATGTAATTTACGACCACCTGTCGCCAACCTGCAGAAATCAACCTGAAGAACGCTGCCACCTCCAACCCACCTGCATTTGTGACCACTGCCAGCAATTCACCAGGTATTTACCCAAAGCATCCCCTCAGAGCTTGCTTATGTCCATAATTCTCCAGAATTGAATTAACAAGAGTAAGGCAACCTGTATTTACCAGCAAATTCCCGGTAAACGAGCATTCCTTTATAGTTGCAGGGTCGAAATTCACCTGCTAAACCCATATATAGGTACCTTTTCCTAAAATTCACACTCTTCCTGCGCATTCGTGGACTGAAAACCTGAGAGGCATAATTCACCAGGAAAAAAGTGTTGCCAGTCCCTGCAGTCCCTCAATTGAACTCCCTTTCAGCATTCTACACCATTGTCACCATAGTTGCCTCATTTACCCTTACAATTGGCTTTACTTATGCAAAATTAGCCCTCTGTGTTCTCCTGCCCACTGAAACCAGATGAAGTACAAAGTCACAAGTACTACCCAGCCATGGAAACACCAGTGGCCCTGAATGTTCAACCTTTGAATGCCCCACACAGAGAGCTAGAGTGGAAGGCCCTGGGTGATAGAGATTACCAGATGCTAGACTCCACTGCCATGACCTCCAAATTCAATATCCACCTGCTGAATGAGTTGAAAGCCCAATATCTCAGTGGAGTTGATACCTTAGGGATTTGGGACTCCAACCTTCCCATTTACAATCTTCCTCAAGTCAATGTTCTCCCAGACTTGATAAATCAATGCCGTTCTAGCTATGACCCCTGTCAGAGAGCCGTTCTCAGCCCCTCAGGCTCAGTATTGTTTCATATCACCCCTGATGCCATCAATGAAATGCTTCACTTTCACACTGCAAAGCCCCTAACTCCTCTCTCCATCCAGGACTTGATAACAAAAGGGGGAAAGCTCTCCAGTACTCAGATTGCCAAGATTAGTCAGTTGTTTATTCAACCACAATTTGAAGCTATGGGCACCACCCTTCCTATAGCATATCAATATCTTAATGAGTTGGGAAAAATGCTGGTAGATTTGATCAGTTACATCCTGGGTTATGGGACATATGAGGATGTTGATGAAACCATTATGGTCATGTTGTCCATTTTATCCCCTGGAATGCCTCCTGTTGTACATTATGACTTTGCCACATACATTTCCAACAAGATTCATGAACAATTGATGAATCTAGAAAGGGAAAAGGTGTTTAGATACACTAGGTACATCTATCATTTATTCTTATTTTATCAGCCTGATGCCTTCCCTGTCCCTCTCAAGAAGCTAAATGCCCAGGGAAGCCCAAGGTCTGTAGTGTTTTGGTCTTCAGTCTTTCATCTCCTATCTTATTCACCTTACACCTACTGTGAATTCATAGACTTTTTCATCCATCCAGCTATGACCTTGTTATTGGGTGTCCCTCCTCCCAGATTGACAGAGGAAATGCAGAGAATTCTCCACCTCTCAAAGGCCTACAGCATTGGTGATTGGTACTTTTACCAACACCATACAGTAATCATAATATATGGTTGTGAGTTGAATCCTTATAGGCTGCCAAGATATGTCCCTATGAGACTCTTTGCCCTAGAGTACTTTAGGCAATTTGGAAATGCAGACTGTATCCATTTCCAAAGTAAAAACAAGAAGGTGCAACTAAAGGTGAGAAATCAGCTAGGCTCTTTTCTATACAATAAAAGGGAGGAAGGATGGAAGGAAGCTGATATAATCCTAAAGACCCTCAGACTACAAACCAGCTTCAAATGGGTGCCTTATGACCCTAATCATTTCATTTCCCTCAGGAGGATAAAATACAAATTGGGTGGCTACGCTCACGTGAAACTGCCTCATATTGAGCAGTATGCCAATGCTTTAAGCTGGAAAGAGGGCACCCTAGAAGAGCCAATTGGTAAAGAGAAAATGCTACAAAGAGAGGCAAGAAATATTGAGAAAGAAGTTGACTTAGAAACTTGTGGGCAGGTTTCTTCCTCCTGTCAAAGGCAAATTGGAGCAGCTGCCTCATCTTACACAGCCCAGCAGCAAGCAGCCGGAATTTCCCAACAGGAATCAAACAAAGATAAAGGCAAGCAGATGGAGCAGGAACAGCCACCTCCTAGGACAGAGCAGCAAACATAACAACAAGCAGAAAAGGAGGTAGAACAGAAAGAAAAACATGAAGAAGAGGGGCAGCCTATGCAGCAAGAACAAATGGCTGAAGCTCCAACACCTACTGAGCAACAGGCTCAAGAAAATATGTCTTCCGGGAAAGAAAAGACAGTGGAGGGCTCAATGCTGCAAACTCCACAAAAAGAGGAAAAGGGAAAGAAGAGGGATAGAGAGCAGGAGGCTCTCCTCACCACATCCACAAATCAAGTGGAGAAAAGGCAGAGATTGAATCCCCTCTCCGAAGAAGAAATGCCCATGGGGCAATCATTGGGAATGGGCCCACCGAGCATGGAGGCATCTGCCAGTTCCTTTCAGCAGGAACAAGAGAGAACCCTTGGAGGAGAGGTCAGCTCCTCAAGCTAGCAAAGGAGAGCAGAGGCAGGCATCAAGCAACAATTTATTGATATTAAAAGGAGAAATGAGCCACTCAGGCTCCAAATCTACAACTAGTTGCTTAAGATGGCCCCTACAAATCAACAGAGGCTTATGTCAGCCTATGACATGACAGAAGGGAAAATGACCATGAGTCATTTCATGCCCACTATGCTGCAGCCACAATCAGTTGCAGATTATATAAGAACCAACCTTGAGGTTCTTGCCAAGGACATCCACCCTATGGACCAAATAGATCTTCACAAGCAAACGGGTGAGATGGTCTATGCAACATTGGCATACAAAACATTGTTGGCTAATAGGTTGGAAAACAGCCTAAACAATACAGCTGCCCAACTTGAGTTGGAGAAGGCATCCTCTCAGGCCAAAGACAACAGGATCAGGTCTTTGGAGGACATAATCATAGAGCTTGGGCATGACCCCAAGGACCCAAAGGCCATACAAACGCTGCTGAAGATAAGAGATGGAGACCTTGCAGCCCTAAGAAAAAAGGTGAAGCTCCCAGCAACCATTCACCCTCAAACAGAAGAGGTTGCTCAGCAAAGACAAGACCAAGAGGTAGCTACATTAATGGTAGCATTGCACAAACAGCTAGTGCAGACAGAAGGGAAGCTGGAGGAAACATAGGTTGCACTGCAGGCAACCCTACAGTAGAAAGAAGGAGGCCAGACTTCTCAGCCCCCTCCAGAGGTCATCAACCTTGAGGAGCCCCCGCACACTACTGCTCCTCCCACAGAACAGGCAGCGCCATCAACATCAACAGCAGCACCAGCACAAACCTCAGAGCAGGCTCAGAGCCTTGATATGCAGAAACTGATGAGTGAAATCAAGGTCCTAGAGGCCCAGATAACAGAGGTGAATGGAGCCAAGGAGAATTTGGCTAAGCTGAATAAAAAATATGACAAATCCAAGCAAAATGTGGCTGAGAAAGGGAGAGAAATAAAAGCCCTCAAAGAGAAGATAAAGGAGCTGGAGAAAGAGCTCACCCTTGACAAAGTGGTGGCTGAGATCAGGACAGTTTTGTGGACCGACATTGGCCAATCAATAACGGATCAGTGGCAATATATTGAGACTATCCATGAGCAAATGGAGCTCATAGGCAAAGCACAGAAGGAAGTCCACAGAGAAAGGGCATCTCTAGGCAGTATGCCTGAGATAGCCAACAGAATGATTAATGTGCTTAATAACCGGAAAGGTCCTCAGCTGGCAGCAATTGGAATCTCCAACAGAACAGAAATCATCGAGCAGATAAAGAGGGTCCTCACACTGAAAATCCTGGTGCAGACATTGGATAGAAGAAGCCAGGACATGCAAACAGAGGTCAACAAATTCATGGACAAGTTTGCAGCATTACAGGGCAGAGGTCTTCCTAGCTTGTTGAACAGTACAAGGAGACTGCTATCACATGAGGTTTATGCAAAAAGGGTGAACACATTTGCCACCAATCAGATCACTCAAGGATCAAGCAGTTCATAGATAACAAGGCCAGCATCTGGGCAAAGTCTCTATGACAGAATAGAGAACTTATTTTTTATTATGAGTGAGATCAGCCATTTGTTTGAAGTGCCTCCAAACTTCTACAAATACACAGAGGCAGATGAGACCTTAGATGCAATTTTGAGGCATCAATTGCCTACACAGGAGTGGTGGACCTCAATGATACAGTTGTTACTATAAGCAGGAGGTTTTTCATCAAAGTTTTGTCATCGAAATATATAAGTCATCATATAGTATGATGCATACACTATGACTGAGAAAAGTAGAATGAGCCAACTCAGCAGGAAGATTCGGCCACTAAAAGCAACACTGACAGCTACAGGTAACAGGGCTGAGAAAGCTACAACATGACAGAGTATAAAGATACATCAGTCAGCATTAATGCAGAACGCTAAACCGACTCAGTGTCCTCCAAATGTCAAGAAGAGTTCTGACAGAATTAAAGACTATTTATCTTACATTTAGGGTAGCAATAACTTCCTTATCTGCTATTCTATAAAGTTGGTGAGTGTATTTAATCTATCAAATGACTCAGCATTCAGATATTTTGTAAAACAAATTGTATATATTCCCCCTCGCATAAACTTTCAAGGGGTTGGTGTTTTGTTGTTTTCTTATGAAGAAAGGAGAACTCGGCTGTAATTTCTGAAAGGATGATATAAATAAAGCTTGGAGTTTACAGGAATTTAGTCTTACTGATGCATGCCGTGTTGGAACCATTGAAACGCTGCAGGATTCTAGTGCTACGGCTTAATATAATCAGTGATTTCTACCTCTGTTAATGTTTTGTTATTTGTTTAAGCTCACATCTCTCATATGTTGTTCTAAATACTAGGAAGAAGGAAAAATAATAGCTCAGGACTTGTCCATGGAGACACCCTGATCTCAATCTATCTTCACTATAAATGTTTTTCTATGACTTCAGCTGTTTTAATTGGAATTCTTAATTGCTCCAGTAAACCCTGAATATTTCACAGTTACTATTTAGTAATTCACGTATGCTACTAAGTAGAAATTGTTGTTCAAATTGTTATCACACTGTCTGTAATTCCATTCCCCATCGTTTCACTCACTAATAAAAAAATTACATTAAGAATAGCCATCTGCCTTGTAGTAAAACTTTCTCCTTCACAGACACCAGGACTGTCTCAGTTTTCTGACTCCATATGCCCAATGGATTAGCATTTTTCACATATTTCATGCCCCTCTCACAACAACAGTTCACCACCAAACTCTCAAACAAGAACTGAACTTATAACTAGCCTAAATCTTTCACAAAGCAGAGCCAAAACTTAAAGAGAGAGCCCTCTCTGATTATAGGTAGGCTAGGACCTATAATCCAAAGCTTGGTTAGTGGTTACCCCGGCTGTATTCCCTTGGGAGTCATAGGGAACAACTTGGGTGTTAACAGAAGCTATTGTTTATTGGTAGCTTGTGGGTTCACTCATGTATTTGGTGAACACATGACCAGATATGTTCTATGCAGTTAACCATCTTAGTTAAGCGATGGTTATGCCTACCAAGTTGTATTGGAAGGCGACAAAGCATGTGTTGAGATACCTCAAGAGCACTACTTAGTAAGGATTATGGTACAGATAGACAGATGGAGTGAAGCTTCAAGCCTTCACCGATGTAGATTGGGCAGGGAGTCCATCCAACAAGAAGAATGCATCAGGAGGTATCTTCATTATTGGGTCAACAATAGTTTCTTGGTATAATAGGAAACAAATATCAGTTTCACTCAATTCGGTAGAGGCAGAGTACATGGATGCAATTCAGGAAACATGTGAGGCCATCTGGATGAGGAAGATTCTAGTTGGTTTCTTTGGTCAGCAGATGGATCCAACTATGATTTCTAGCAATAATCAAAGTTGTATCAAACTTTGAAAATCCACTTTTTCATGATCAGTCCAAGCATATTGATATTCGATATCATCATCTTAGAGATTGTGTATTGAGGTGGATTATGTTGTTGGTGTACATTCCACAGAGGAGAAAGATGCTGACATTTTGACAAAGGAATTGTCAAGATGTAAATTTGACTTTCACAGATATAGGATTGGGGTATCTAATAACCCCTTTCTTGTTGAGAAGGAGCATTGAGAAATGGCAACAAGAAATTTCAGTTTAATTTGTCCTTGAATTAAGCTGTGAATTCAAAAAAAATAAATTCTATTCCCATTGCAACTTTTAAATAGTTAATTAAGTTTAATCGAATTAATTAGCTTAATAATTTTAAGGGAATCATTTTTGTATTCATGTATATGTTCTCCCTAAATTTTAGGGGTCCAGGATGCATTTATTTGAGTTGTAATTAGATAACTCAGTTTGATTGAGTTATAGACAGTTAAACTAGTTCTAACTATTTGTGGAACTAGTAGAAGATTAGTAGTGAGTTGGTGTACTAGTGCATCCTCAGTGCTACTCCAGCTAACTGAACATTCTCTCTTGAGAAACTCATGCATGTCAGTTCAGAGAAAGACCCAGTTGAAACTAGAGTGCAGGGACAATGTACTATCAATTGTAGAATGATCTGAGTTGTATAGATCATGCATGCAATCAGAAAAGGACCTATATTTGGATTTCACAGTTATGGAAGAAGGAATTCCCAATTAAATATGGGTTATTCCTCACAGGAATTGTACAAGGAAATAGGGGCTCAGTAGGCAGCAAAAATTGGCTAAGTGTTGGTCAGTGCAAGCTTGTGAGGAAGAGAGTTGATCATACTTGTGCATAATTGTTCTTGTGAGAACAAGCTTTGTATTATCACTCAGATTTCTGATTAATGCAATAGATAGTCAAGATTTTGAGCAGCGGTTTTCCCCAGAGAAACAATTATGTTATGTGTCTTTGATGATCTTCCTCTTGTCAATTATTATTTATATCAATCTATGGGTTTCCGTTGTTTTAAGAGTACAATATATTGTTTTCTTTTGTTTTAGTACATTACACGAGTTGTGAATCTATAGGGAAATCTACAGATCCTTAATTCTTCCAATATGCACTATGCCCACAACTCTTCAAAGGGATTTGAATCCTTCTCGGAATAAATGTTTGTTGCAAAGTTGATACATTCTAGTGGAAATGCATTAAGTACATAGATGGTTACTTCAGAATCAATGATAGGTTCCCTGAGTCGCTATATGTAGTCTCTTAGTTAAGAGACTCTCATGAGAAAGGATGCCACATCTTCATCCTTTGACTTCTTCATTATGTACAGCTTGTTCCTTAATGACATCTTTTGTCCTGTTGTACTTACCGAATATAAATTCAATAAATTGTCATATCGGAGTTGCAACAAATGGAACAAGAGATTCCTTAATTGATCCAAATATGATCCTTTGAGCTCTTACTTCCCCTTTCTTGTACCTTTCTATTTCTTGTGTCTTATCTTTCTATATTAACTTCTCCAGTAACATATCCCATCACATCTTTCTCCATGACTGTCAAGTCAATCATTTTCTTCCATGCTAGATAGTTTGAAGCCCCAATGAGCTTATTTCCCTCCTCGCAGAAAGAACCCATATGACTTGAAGACAAGAGAATAGTGCAATAATAAGATACTTCCTTGAGATCACAATTTTTATTGATGATGTCTTCAACCTTGTTGATATCTTCAAGACCTTTGGATAATTCTTAGCAATGTCCTTGAAATATGTTCCCTAGGATTCCTCCACAAACAAATTCCAAGATTGATGCCTTGAAAATAGACTTCCTTTTTCCAAGATCAACACCCTCTTGGCGAGATTAATGTAGTCTTGATCTTCTTCAATGTAGAAACCCTAGATTAGAAGGGTCTTATACCAACAATCCTTTAACCAGATCCCTTCAAGAGAAAATTTTGTAGTCTTCTTCTTTTAGGCTTCAAGAGCTTCCTATCTTTTGATCAAAAATATTTTCTAGTGTCCTTTCTAGCTACCTTTCTTGTTCACCTTAGCTCTGATACCTTGTTAAAAAATACATAGTGGCAACTATTATATCTTATTTTCTTTATCCTTTATACTTGCTTATGAACCTTAATTATATTCTTTATGTTCTTTAGTTAGATCTATTAATAAAAAATATCAGGAAACAACAAAAACAAAATAGGACACAAATATAGGTTCTCAGCCAGGGAAAAAACCCCTCTAAGGGGAAAACAGAAAAACTCTCATGTTCTTAGAATCAACTTCAAATGATATAAAAGGACCCAATCCCTAGACCAAGTCCTTCTCCCAGTACCAAGTTGGCCCATCTTCAAGTCCTTCCTTTAATCTACACCAAACCTGCTACACACTGCAACTTTGATGTGCCAACTAAAATACTGCTACTTGGCCTGCAAATTCAACCCTATAATTCCAACCTTGTAACTCCTAAAGGAACCCTAACTCAACCTCCTTTTGGGACCTTCCAAGAGAAATAAAACTCTTTCTAAGGTCAACAAAGGCTAGAAATAGTTTCCCAATTCCCATCTATAAGATGTTTCACTTTATCCTACTGCAACTCGGTCCTATGATTTCAGCTTCTTCCTGTAGCTTAGAAGCCCTAGAATTTTGCACATGTGAGAGATATAGAGCCCAAAAACTAATAAAACCCTTCCTTCTTCGTTCTCCTTATCATTTTCTCTCCTTCTTGTAGCTACCCAACTACAAATCGAACTCTTTCTTGATAAATCAAACTTGTGAATGAGTGTGTCTCAAGTGAAGTCGAACTGCTCCCTTATAATATAACCTTCTCATGGGGTTGAATTCCCTCCTTTAGGTTGACTTGATGATATCAAGGTTGACTTGTGCTCTTGGAGATTCTAGGAATTTATAAACTTAAAAATAATTCTTTTTACAATTATAAACATGTTTACAATTACAATTATAAACATGATGTTGACTTCAATGACCCATGAGAATAAATCCTAATACCTAACAAACCCTAGAAGCATGAAGAACATGCTTTGACCTAGAAGACCATCAATAATGAGCACGAAACCCATGTTTTAGTAATAATACTCTTATTTCTTCTTTTCTTGTTTGTTACATAGGATATATATTGAAATGAGTACAAAAATTATGAATACTGAAACTAGTTATATTTCTCAACAGGGAAGGCTCCACAAAAGGATCATACAGAGATACAGACTCTTGAGCGATGCCTTTTTTTTTCCTCCTCTTCCGAATAGTCATGTTATTAAAAGAATACATCAAATTATCTTATAGATGAAGACTAGATAAAGGGGAGGGATAGGATGAAATGGCAACAAGGTTTAAGGATTTGGAGTATGTGGGATCAAAATAACAGCTACTCCCTAGACATGCCTTTTCCTTAGAAGAAGACTCTATTAGGTTATTCAAATAAATAGGTCGAGCATTTGCAGGATCTGGTTGTTTAAGTGGTTGGAAGTAAAATTGAAGGATATGGATAGGACTAAAGAGTGGAGAATGGGATTGTTATAGACATAGGGAGGAGGTTCAGAAAAGGGGGAGGTGGGGAGAATACGAGAAATGGGAGGGTAGGATGATGGTTCATGAGAAAGTGAAATAATACAATTTAATTTATCAATAGAAAAGGAATTATATATTGAATTTGCAAGATGATCCAACATTAAAGCATCATCTATCAATAGAGAATGTAGTAGATTACCCGAGATGTCATTCATCAAAGTAGAAGAGACTTCAACAAGAGAAGAAGGAGTTCGAGTTCTATCACACAATTTTGAGAGAGGTGTCCACCAAATTTATTCCCGTGTAATTTAGCCATTGTCAAGGTTGTAGAAATTCTAGTCTCTACTGCATTTTGAACATCAGCGATAGAAGAAGCTCATTGGATGGGTTCAATCCCAGATATAACCTGGTAAGGCATGACTTCACCACAAGACAAGATTAGATCCTTGATTTTTAACCAATTGGAGTCCATCCAAAACCTAACAAATTCAAATTACCCATGTCTACTCCCTAAATGAACTTCTTAACAACATCAATAACATTCTGATATGGAAGTGGAGCCTAAAAATCTTGGCTAGGGTTTAAAAGGCCTTTAGAATTTAAAACCCTACATGCTGCATTAAGGTGGCCCATTTGATGACAGAGTCAAAAGCAGAACAAGGCTTTCCAATAGTCCAGACGCTGAGTGAAGGATGCATCACCTAAAATGATATCTAGTTTTGATGGAAGACCATTTTCGAGATCCATCTCCATAACAACCCACAAAATACACTTATCAAAGGCTACTAGAGACATATCCTCAAAGAAGTTTAATTTCCCAATAGCATTGGAAACCTTAATGACAATTTGTCTCGTCCAAGGCAGCAGTGGAAACCCTACCAACTTAACCCATAGATAGTGAGACTTGGGTTTTGCAATAAGTGGATTGAACCCTACCTGCCAACATTGCAACCACAAAACCCCTTGACCAATGACCCATGCTTGATGCAAAATGATAAGCAAGTCATATTCATCCAGAAAATGAAAATGAATCCACAAATTCATGAGAAGGATAAAGGTAGGGAAATATCCTAACAATAACTTCCAATGAAGGCTGAGTCAATATATGGTCCTTTGAAAGAGATATATAATGGAAATTACCCATTAATGTGTGCACAAAAAGACTCATTAACCAACGAAATTATAAATTATTTCCAAGAGGGAGCGAAGGTTCTCAGAACTAGGAGTCAATGGAATCTAGTTGTGAGAAAGAGAAGGTCGAATGACCCTATCTCAAAGAATAGTACCAGAAGGATATCTTGAGATAGGGTTCACTACAAACCTAGATATCCAATGAGCCCCACCAATTATCCCACCCAAAATATCTTTTCGATGCTTCGACGACATTTCAGGGTTAAACGGAAAAAAAGGCATAGAATATCCCAAGACAGAGAATAAAAAACCATTAGGAAGGCTCTTGACAAAGATGTAAGAGAGACCCAGAAGCCCAAGAGAACAAACCACTTTAACCTAGAGATGAAAATATGGGTAATAGACATACTCAACCTAGCAATGGGATGAAGATATGAAAATCAAGGAGAGCATGTTGGGGTGACTGCAAGCACACCAAATTGACCTCCATAGATGCAAGAAGCCAAGCGCACAAAAAAAACCTCAAAATTTACAGTTACGATAGTGGCATGATGAGGAGGAATAATACCTGATCCAATACATAGATGATGGTGTATATATCCACTAATTACACATTAAAATCAATATTGTTTCCTTGCTATTTTATATATTAGAACATTTTTCTAATCCACTCACTCATTTTTCCAAAAAAGTAAAATTGTACTTTAAATCATATAAAAGGAGTACAAATACATAATAGTTCATAAATAGATATGAAAGACAACAAGAACCCACAAAATCCGCTTATCAAAGGCTACCAGAGACATATCCTCAAAGAAGATGAATTTCCCAATAACGTTGGAAACCTTGATGAAAATTTGTCTCGCCCAAAGCAACAGTGGAAATCCTATCAACTTAACCCATAAATAGTGAGAATTGGGTTTTGAAATAAGTGGATTGAACCCTATTTTCCAATGCTTCAACCACAAAACCCCTCAGCCAATGACCCATGCTTGATGAAAAATGATAAGCAGGTCACCTTCATCTAGAAAATGAAAATGAAGCCATGGATTCATTAGAAGGATGAAGGTAGGGAAATATCCCAGCAACGACTTCCAATGAAAGTTGACCCATGTCAAGGTATGGTCCTTTGAAAGAGATATATAATAGAAATTACCCATCAATGTGTGCAGAGAAAGACTCATTACCTAGCGGAATTATAAATCATTTCCAAGAGAGAGTGAAGGCTTCTCAGAACTAGGAGTCAGTGGAATCTAGTTGTGAGAAAGAGAAGGTTGAATGACCCTATCTCAAAGAATAGTAGCAAAAGGAGATCTTGAGATGGGGTTCACTACAAGCCTAGCTATCCGATGAGCCCCACCAATTAGCCCACCCAAAACATCTTGTTGAGGCTCTGACAACATTTCAGGGTTAAACGAAAAAGAGGCATAGAATATCCCAAGACGAAGAGTCAAAAATCGTTAGAGAGGCTCTTGACAAAGATGTAAGAGGGACCCAAAAGCCCAAGAGAATAGAACACTTTAACCCAGATACGAAAATATGGGTAATACATATACTCAACCTAGAAGTAGGATGAAGATATCAAAATCAAGGAGAGCATGGTGGGGTGATTGCAAGCACACCAACATGACCGCCATAGGTGCAAGAAGCCAAGTGCACCAAAAAACCTCAAAATTTACAGTTACAATAGTGGCATGATGAGGAGGAATAAGACTTGAACCAATACATAGATGATGGTGTATATATCCACTAATTACACACCAAAATCCATATTGTTTCCTTGTTATTTTATATATTAAAACATTTTTTTTAATCCACTCACTCATTCTTCCAATAAAGTAAAATTGTCCTTTAAATCATATAAAAGTAGTGAAAATACATAATAGTTCATAAATAGATATGACAAACAACAAAAAAGATATTGACATCTACAGCCTCAACTTACTAATATTTTGACAGGACTTACTGACAAAATGAGGAAGAGCACTTGAGAACAAAGAGGCGCACGCCCAGTATTACAGAAAAGGTACTAAAATATATCCTGAAGCAAAAAAGACTTGTACACAAAACAAGAGGAATGTACATGATTAGCCTACAAAAATAGAGTTTAACTAAATATTAAAATAACATATAGTCCATTTTCTAAGCCTCATCAAAGGAGGCGTGCCATCTGGATAGCACAGGGAATGTGAACATATCCCCTTCTAAGTAATTGGATGTCTTTCCGTTCTTCAAAGAAAATGGATCCTTCCTTCGCTTGTAAGGCTTTTTTGGATAAAAGGTTTGCTTGATAGTTCCATCCCCTCAAGATATGCTGGAAGAAAAGGTTTTGAAAGAGTCATTTGAGGTATAAGACACAATCCATCCAGTGCTTGAGAGTAAGAACTTTTAGGTGCCCTTTCCCTATAAGTCAATTCATCACACACTTAGAGTCACTTGTAGATCTAAAAGGAGGAAATATTCAATAATATTGCCCAATATAAAAAAGTCCATACAACAAACATCTTTACTTTAGTATTAGAACCCAAACCAATATTTAACCAAATATAATATGATATATTCCCCAAAATGAACAAGATGCCCCTCCATAAATACCCCACTGATTCACTCATTTACTTTTATATATATATTATATATATATATTATATATATATATATTCTTTACTAGTTTTTTATATTTAAAAAAAATCATATAATATGATATATTCCTAAAAGCGAACAAGATGCGCCTCCATAAATACCCCACTGATTCACGTCATTTACTCATATATATATATAGATATATATATATATATATATTCTTTACTAGCTTTTATATTAAAAAAAAAAATCATATTTGTATCGCATAGGTTTGGAGGATATATATTCTTTACTAGCTTTTTTTATATTAAAAAAAAAATCATATTCGTATTGGCATAGGTTTGTTTCCTCCATGTAATCAATATATCTGAGAGAAAATAAAAAATAAAATATTCGAAGTTCACTATTTTTAAATTGTTTTGCTTATTTTTGTCTCATATACCTTACAACAAGTCTCCTCTAGCTTACAATGACATGACATCTCAATACAATTTTATTAAATCTTACGCCATGTTATATAAAAGCGCAACAATAAGTTATTCCACCCTATTAATAAGTTATTCCACCCTATTAAGGGGTTATAAAAGTGTTTTCTGGCCTTAAACGTTACCCTTCTTGTACCATGTACTACCATATTCCCTCATGGTTTGATGGAACTGGACACTTCCATTTCTCAAAACGAACCCTTGGCAGATCGAATCCACCGAAAAATCAATTTGAAACCAACCCTCCTCTCAGATTGTGGTTCTATTGACCTCTACATTTCTCAAGCAGCAATGCGAGGGTACTTAGGTTTATTCTCTACTTCTGCAAATATTGTTGTTAAGTAACCACTCTCTGGCCTGCCCATCATCTAGCTTCTCCAGAGATTTGTAATTTCAGAGGGCATTAGTTTGGTTTCAGAGGTGGATTTGAAGAATCCTGACCTAAATCAGGGGAAATCTCTTCTGTTGCAGGGTTCTTACTGCATTTATGATAAGGTTATTATCCCAGATTTAGTGAAGTTTATAGTTTTTATGACACCAATCTGCTCATTTTGTCTTTTTGTCTGCAAGTCAAAGCTATCTCAGATATGGGTAAACTCGCTGTTTATTTTGATTTCCCTTGCATACAATTTCATGTTGGCTCAAGCAAAAAGCCCATCATTCCAATAAACCATAAACACATTACTTAATTAATAAGAGTTATATTGTAGTCAGAACATAAATATAGCTTAATGAAACAAAAAAATAACAAAGACAAATATTTCATCACAAAAATAAAACAATTAATAAAATATTATATTGTTAAATGTCATCATCAAAAATTAAGAAATTCATTGACCAAAAAATATTTTATACATAAGATTGTTTATACTAAAATACATGTGTGTTTTAATTTTTT
>APFE031149473.1:471488-488203 GCA_000404065.3 Pinus taeda
GGTCACGATATGTAGTGATCCGACGGTTCATTCTCTCCTCGGTATTACCGACACTTGTTCCGTGGCTTGACACCCGATTGGTCCATGAATTCTATTTAAAGCGCATGGAGGGTCATTTGTAGGTTAACCGTGCATGAGAGAAGCTTATGTAAATTTTCATTCTTTTATTAATAAATTGCCTGTCGTAGCCACGTTGGCGCAGGCCGTGGACTGTTTCCCTCTCTGAGGGTTTTAACCACGTCAAAATACTGGTGTATTGATCTGTGATCTGTTTGTGAGCGGTGTCCTTTTGGTGTTTTGTCTGAGGAACTTACCCTGTAAATTCCTACATAATTTCAATTTTAATATGGTTCAAAACATTAGGGGAATTTCGAGGTCTAAAATGGGCCTCCTAAGAAAAATGTAGAACCAAAATAAACTTTATACGGACGAACATGATTCAATATGATGATGTCAACCATGGGGGATGATTCACCATTTTTGGAGTAAAAAATTAAAAAGTTTAAAAAATAATAAAATAATAAAGATACTTTTTCAACTTGTATTTTCAACTTATCTCCGTGAGGTTTTACTCAAATTTCGAGCAAGAGTACTCTTAGGATGAAAATTTTGATTCCTCATCCAAGGAGTACCCATGTTGTATACTTTCGATGGACCCTGCTACAAGAAAAGTGAGAAATACGTGAGAAAATGTGATTGCAATCATGTTTTTAATGTATTTTTCACTTTTCATATTGGAAATTTAATTCAAAGTATGCAACATGGGTACTCCTTGTATGAGGAATCAAAGGTTTAATCCAATGAGTGTTGTTGCTCGAAATTTGAGTAAACCCATAGGGAGATAAGTTGAAAATACGAGTTGAAAAAAGAGTTTTTATTTTTTATTTTTTCCCTCTAAATTTAAATGATGTAATCTAATCTTATTTTATTATTTCCACTATTATTTTATAATTTCCTTAGGATGCCCATTTTAAACCTCAACATTCCCCTAATGCTTGGTCATTTGTTTTATTAAACCCCTCTAGAAAATGGCTCGGACTTTGATTTCGAGGATTCTCAAAAAGATTCTTTCGATATCAAAATCATGATCACCCATAGCTCCGATATATGGTATTAATATATATGGAACTTGTTTATGATTTAGGCTTAAATCCTATGTATTATTCTTGGTCTCGGGGGATATCTAAGGGATAAAAATAAAAAAATTATTTACAAATAAAGGTAGAAATAAGGAAATAAAACCTATAAAACAAAAATGTAAAATACATTATATACATATCATTAAGCCAAAGCAGTGAAAAATATTCAATCAACTATTAGATGCCATTTACAAACCAAATTTCCAAATGAGATCAAACGAGTTATAATATAACAAATTGAACTCATTGAAGCAATCTAAACTCTCAAAATCAAACAGTAATGTGACCAACCTTTCAATTAAAAGGTCCCCATAATGATAATTAAGTGAAAGATGGGGAGTTGTGTTTTTACCACAATAATGGTGACACATTGGGAAGAACCAATTATCTCTATTTAATTATTAATGAAACTCTAGAAGAAAAGGAACAAGGTTGAATCAAAGAAAAGTGCTAAAATTCAGACTCAATGAAATCTCTGAAAAAGTCAAAACAAAGTTTAATTATTTTGAACATCTCTTGTAATGATCATAAGAGCATGACCTTGTTTACAACAACCATTAATTAATCACAACTTTAACTAAATAACATGGGCTTATGATTAAATTTAGCGAAAGGATAAACTCTCATTACCACATGTAGAGCTACTGCTGTCAGTAGGTGTCCATAGCCTCAACAGGGTTGTATTTTAACCCAAGGAAATGTTGGAATCCCATCTATTTCTTGGCATCACTTGAGGAATCATATTTCATTCAATTGTTCTCAATTCCATTATCCTAGCTTGATGATCAGATATTGACAGTGCCATTCACAAGTCAGATTGTGATGATATCTCTTGTCTTATAGTGAATTTTTGTAAGCCATTATCCTCGCTTGGTGACGAGATGTGATAATATCTTAAACATAAAATCCCATGATCATGGTAGGATGGATTTTTTAGGAGACCCCCTATCTTTCAGGTGTTTTTATAATTTTTAATTAAACTGTGATTATTTGTGTTAATAAATGGGGAGACAAACCCTCTCCATAAGAGATAGGATGACATGGAAGATTTATAGAATACTAAAATTATCTGTAGCTTTTTGTCACTTTAGTAGTTGTTTTAGGATACGACATATTGTAAGGTAGATTTCTCTTATGTGTATTAAGGTGAGAGAATATCCAAATGATAATAAAATACAAACAGAGATAGAGTTTAAATGTGAGTTTGAAAGATAGTAGTTTAATGATGTTCCTATTATTCTTCCTTTTACTAATAAATTTCATTAGATAAGACTAAGAATTTCCATAGTATTAAACTAAATTTGGGTTAAAAATAACTCTTTAAAAGGCTTGGTAATATTAATTAAGTCAATTCGAGGAAAAGGTCAAATTGGAACTCAAGGGGTTGCAGAGGGAAGAAGTGAGATGTTATTTATTCCAACCCAAAGTCAAGAGCCAAGAGAAACTAGAAAAACCCAAAAACAATCAACCACAGAAAGAAAATTAGAAGATAAACAATACTCAACTTAAACAAGTAAAAATAATGATCTTGATGTAAGAAATTAGATTTATGGTTAAGAAGAATTCCAAGCATGTTAATGAAGTCTTGTATAAAGAGTCTGTTATTCATTAAAATTATTTTTCTAATCTAATGGGAGTTTTGATAAAAATTTACTTATAAAAATTCAAACAGGGTTTATTTAATTTTATAAGTTCATCTTCCAAATAAAACATATAAGTTTTCATAATCATCCTTCCATAATAAATGAAATCTTTGGAAATGAGAAAGAAAATTGCCTTGAATGCATTTTGACAATTTTCCACATTAAAATTTTCACAACTGCTTTATTTAGGAGAGATTACTCTTCCAAATTATTGCAAGGAAAACCTGCAGGAAGACAAACAAACATAAGGAAGAAAAACTAAATAAGAAAAGAACAAAATGAAATAAAACACACTAATAGATGATAATAAAGATATCAATTCATATCTGGAAGAATATGATAATAATTTTACCTCATGAATATTCATCTTCTCCTGTGTATTAATAAAAATTGGTCAAAACCATCTTCTTATTTAAACTACAAAACATGAACAACAAGAAATCTAATCTAATCCTAATCCTAATCATAATGAAATTATGTTTACAAAAAGGTATAAATGAGAGTTATAGTTGAGTTAACATCTTAGAATATGATGTTTAGCCTTGTAAGTTAATGATCACATGTAAAATATTTTTAAAAAAAGAGAAACCTCAAAATGAGCAAGATTATAACTAAACGAATGGTAAGAACTCATTCCCTATTCATTAAATATAATAGTTGCATTATTTTGGAAGAAAAATAAAAACAAACTAAAAAGAGTAACTTTATTCCTACTCTGACTCTTTTGAAGGTAAATGACTAGGTATAGTAATATTTACAATGAAACCAAGAATTCACTTTATTACTTGCAAAATATATATTACATACGTTAGCAAAAGAGAAAAATTGATTATTACACTATGTACAAAATTCATAGAATTATTATGCATATTTATTCTTAAGAATAAAGACAAAAGGAATCTATAATTACAAAACCTTATACTATAAGAATATTCAAAGTCCAGATAAAATCTATCATCATATGTACAAGTTGGAGGGTTAGAGACATTACCTTTAAGGATCCACCAAAAACTTACCTTTGAAAACTATAAAAGATGGGAAGTATTAACATCAATTGTTTCTAGGAATTTACAAAAACCATCTTTTTCCCTTGTGAGATATTGATCATAATAATGAAGAGAAAAAGAAGGAAGATACTTAAAGGCATATATTATATGAACATAAGAATCAAGGCAACTGGTAAACCCATGATTATCTCCAAAAGTAAGAGGATCGTCAGATGGTTGCAACAAACCTTTAACATAACAAGTATCATATAAAATATTGTCGTGATTGATATGGAAAACTTGTAATGTAAGTTTATGATCCAAATCAGAATGGAAGGAAGAAGGATTGTGCTTAAAAAATTGAATCAATTTATCTAAACTCATGATTGTTAAATATCACATCATTTTCCAATTATTTATGAGAATCTTGAATATTGTGAAAAGGATGTGCAAAGGTTTCTAAACTGATATCAATAAGTGATTGATCATTTAACGATACTCCTTGCATTTCATGATATAACTTATTCTTAATATTTGAACTAGTAAATATTCCAACAGGTTGGCACATATAATATTTATGATACCCATAAATCAAATCATCAATTTGAATTCCACTTAACGGTTTCAGGTTTAATAATGTGTTATTTTTCGATGAAATAGGATCTAGATCATTTTCAGAAGAAGAATTATCATTATGATTATTTGTTAAATCTTGATATCCGTATAATTTGATTCTATTAAACATGACTCATATCACAAACATTAGGAGGTACCATAGAATCATTAGATGTAAGATTCTCTCCTGATTCTGATGGTTGAGGAGGATTAGAACTTTCATTTAAATTTTCAATAGGCTCAATTTTTGAATCAAGATTCACTGGTGGTGATTCCTCTTTACGTTAACTGTAAGTTCTTATTACGTTCTTGAACAACGTGGTTAAATTGCTTAGTTAAAACTTTCTTATGGAGTAAATCATCATGAAGAAATTTGTAGCATAATAACATAAATCTATTGAAAAATTCGCTAATAGTTTTGTCATCATAGATTGTCAAGATATCAAATTCTAGTAACAATTTCTCATAACTATAATTATGATGAGCATAAGAGAATACCTACATGAAGTGATTCTAAGAGTGAATGCACTTATCTAGTAGCATCTTGTACCACTTGTGAATCCTTGTAGCGTGAGAGTAAAGATGTTGCAAATTTCATTGTCTTTAGTGATGTTAAAACATTTAAATTTGTGTATAAATTAATTAATATGATCTAAACAAAAAATAGTGTCACTCTCACCATCATATTGTGATTTAGATATGGATTCGAGTCGTCTCCTGGATATACCTCTGGTAGGATTGTGTGAGTTAAAAGCATTAACCAAACTAGGAATGCATGTAGGAGCCATGGATAGTTAAAATTGTTAAAACAAAACTTCACACATATCAACTATTTCATGCCCTCCTTCTAGCGCCAAAAATGTCGATCGGCCAAAATGGCCTAATCAACATTTTAAGGATACCACCTAGTCAAGATCTGTAACTTAGATCTATGTCCATTGAATGGTGGTTACAATTGGTTCTATTCAATCTAGTTACCCTTTCTCTATATATATGTTGGCTTATAATATCTCTATTCTCTCACCAACAGAGAAAGAACACTCAAGATGATTCTCTTACTACTATCTTGGCAAGAATGTAAGCCCTTAAGCTGATTTGGGGCTCAACCAAACCACTTCTAATGCTCTGCTTCCTTAACATGAGGACATTTAGAAATGCAATCTTTAAACTAAATGGAAATCTAACTCTATATTACCTATGACTATCTTGATTGGATGAAGGATTAGTCCTCCATGCAACCAAGAGAAAGAATAATAATAATTGGGATTTTAGCATGAAAAGCTTATGATGAATATATGGTTAAAGAAATAGTTCATTTATTTGACATTGTAATTACTTATCATGCCATGTTTAAAATATCAATTAATCATAACTACTGAATCACTAACATTAGGAATTAGTTCACATAGTGTTACTGGTCATTAAATTAGGATAAGATAACAAATTTCTAAGGAAATAGTTACTTAGAAATCTGATCTTAATATGTAATGGAAAGAGATCAATGATAACAAATTTATATTCTAAAGATCATATAACTAATCTACAATATAAGAATCAATATTGACAGTAGTTTACTATGTAAATTCCATAGACATAATTCTACTACCAAAAAGGAATGCAATTTGTTATTAAAAATAATAGTATCATTATTTAAACTAATCTATCCTCCTCTCCTGCTCAATAGAAGATCTAATCTTCAAAAAGCTTCATCCAAGTTGCAAATTTTGCTGATAGAAACAACAGTTACAATAGTGCAAACCTTGTTCCTCTCTACATAGCTCAAAATTGAAAGAGACCAAACCCCAATCGCATAAGTCACAAATCCGTGGAAAAATATCCTATTCTAATAATGCCTCTCTATTCTATTCCATACTCTATCTCATACATCTCCCCTCCTCTGTCTATGTTGAGGAGATTGTATTTATGTAGATCTTAAGATGAAATCGTGAAAATAACAACAACTCCATGTATGTCTCAACAACCGAGATAATAAAAGCAATTAGATAAGGTGGTTTTTTGCATCTGTTGAATCCCAAGCCAAATATAGATAGCCTCTATTTGATAAATTACCCATTTTATCTTGTTTTTATATTTTATTTATTTTCTGTTGATAACCACTGAGAAGATTGTCCGACAAGATCACACTCTTCATGGTATTAGTCGTCGTTTAAGATTTTGATTTAACCTCCTCTACCTATTTTGGTTTGCATCTCGACATGTGGTTGAGTAGATGCTAATTGAATGATCTATTCGATTCGGCCCAGGAATTTCTCTGTAACAAAGAAATCGAAATTATCCCATTAAAATGACGGGACCTTTTACAATGTGCACAAACAAAAAAAACATCGATTCTCTGGTATTGGGAGGTTGCGATATGGAGCGGACACGATATATTATTTGACTCCTTTTCAATAATATATCGGGTCTGGATAGCAGAGGTGAGTGGATTATTGGAAGTTGGAAGTCGGAGGGGTATGATTTTCAAAGGATGAAGATTGGAGGGAGATGATTATCTAAGGTTGGAAGGATTCATTATCAGAACATTGGTGGAGTGCCATATTAGAATATCGATGAGATATGAGTATCTCTTATCGAAGACCAGAGTTGCTAAGTTGAAAATATTTGATCGCCAATACTCAGGAGCAGAAGTGATGATGTGGCGAGTGGGTCCTCCTATCATATATATTATAATATGGTCGTTCTTTGGGTTATATGAAGTTCAAACCACTTAATAATTTCAATTCTAATATGGTTCAGACTTTGGTCATTTGTTTTATTAAACCCCTCTATAAAATGGCTTGGATGTTGATTTTGAGGATTCTCAAAGGGATTCTTCTGATATCAAAATCCTAGTCACCCATAGCTCTGATATATGGTATTAATATATATGCCACATTTTTTATGATTTAGGTTTAAAGCCTAGGTATGGTTCTTGGTCTCGGGGGCTATGTAAGGGATAAAATTAAAAATACTATTTACAAATAGAAGTAAAAATAAGAAATAAAACCTATAAAACAAAAAGGTAAAATACATTATATACATATTATTAAGCCAAGGCAGTGAAAATATTCAATCGAAAATTAGATGTCATTTACAAAGCAAATGTCCAAATGAGATCAAACGAGTTATAATACAACATATCAAAATCATTGAAGTAATCTAAAATCTCAAAATCAAACAGTAATGTGACCAAACTATTGGCATTATGATATAGGTATGATACAGATGTTGTCCTTGATGGCAACTCACTTAGATGATATATCATAGTACAACTAGTAAATAATGATCAGATAAGTATACACAGGTGTGATGTGACAAAGAAGCGTATACACACAGGTTCACCATATACCAAGTCACGTATACATACACATGCACATTTACAAAAGGAAGGGTGCATATATGTTGGGAATCTAAGTTTTGGCCTGTGGTATTTGGTCCATGGTATTTTGGTATTGTTCCATGGTATTTGGTCCGAAGTGTTGACCCCAGGTATTGGGTCCAAGGTATTGGTTCTACATGGTTTTGGACCATGGTATTGAGAGAGGCCTAAACCTATATAAGGATAAGATCATTAGGCCAAGAAGGGAAGTGTGCAAGTGATGAATATCCGATGAAGTGTGAGATTTGGTATGCTGGTTATGGGTTTGTGATGCTTTGCTTGATCTGAACCAAGGAGGCACCGATGCGGTTGGTAAAGGTTGATGGACCGGGATCATGAAGACTAAAATGCATTATCATTATATGGTATGATCATGAATAGATCTGAATACTGATGTATGTTTTATCCTTTATATCTTATGTTCTGGGTATATCTGAAGTTGAAAATTGCAACGAAGGTATAAGTAATTATATTCAGATCTGTACAGGGGTTCTCTCTGGTGAAAGGGCTTATACACGCTGGTTCAACACAGTCAACTGGTATATACACTATGAGATTTGATGTTTGAGGTTGATGTTGGTTCTAGTGGTTGTTGCAGAGTTCTAGGCTCTGCTATGTGTTCTGGCGACTGTGTTTTGATGACAGGGCTTCAGTGATTCAGTTGTTGAGTGATTCAGAGTTAATGATTGTATTGCAGTGGTTATTGTTTTGTATTTATGGATCCAATGTGAAAATTTATGAAACGTGGTCCTTGGAAGAAAAGAGAAGGTTGTAGCCTTCTGTAGGTAGAAGCCTGTGTATTGGTATAAGGCTGCACCAGTACAAAATTTGTAAAAGAAGTTTCTTATTAAAGAAAGATTGAGAAGATTGCAGCAGGTGGTTTTCACCCACATTGGGTTTCCACCTTATATCATGGTGTTCATGTGTGCTTCTTATGTGTGATGATCTATTCTATTTTACTGCACCTGTTTACTGTTTATATGGTTAATAATTTTTTGATGCACTCATTAAAGATCAACTAACTGAATCATAAGTTTACTGGATATATGCTAGTTGCATTAAACACAATTGTGTATACACGCAGGTTGCCTTAACTGAAGTAGCATATATGAATCTGATAATGGAAATGAACAGATTATTGATTCGCTAATATTGATTCACTCACCCCTCTCAATATTATTTCCAACAATTGGTATTAGAGCAGGTCCTTCAGAAGAAGATTGATTGCTTGAAGGAAGATCCATCAGGATGAGTAATCAAGAAAGAGAGGGATCCATCAGATCACCAATCTTCAATGGGAGAAATTTTTTCTACTGGAAGATAAGAACCACAACATATATACAATTGCTTGGAACAGATGTTTGGGGAATCGTGGAAGGAGGATATACATATCCATCAGCAATTCCTACAGATACAACAGATAGAAAACAATATGAAATCAATGCCAAAGCTATTACTATCTTATTGGGAAGTTTGTTAGAATCAGAATTTGTCAAGGTCATGCAGTTGAAATCAGCCAAAGAAATATAGGACAAGATCATTCTAATTTATGAAGGATATGATTAGGTAAAACGTGATAAGCTTGAAACTCTCAGAATACGGTATGAAACTCTTAAGATGCATAGTAATGAAAGCATAGCTAATTACTTCCTACGTATAGATGAGATTGTCAATTGTATGAGAAATATGGGTGAAGAAATTAAGGAATTTGTCTTATTTGAGAAATTTTTGAGATCCTTGTCTACTAAATTTGAATCCAAAGTGTATGCCATAGAAGAAAAGGAGGATCTGCAGAAAATCACTGTGATGCAGCCTCACAAAATCCTAACTGCTTTTGAAATGAGAAAAGGAGGACCATCAGATATGAGAGAAGCCACATTTAACGTATCAACAAAACTCAGTGAATAAGGATACATTTTAGAAGAAGAATATGAGGTAAATTTTGTTAATAATCTTGAACAGGGATCTGGAAGGTTCAAAGGTAAGCTACCTTTCAAATGCTTTTCTTGTGGTAGAGTTGGTCACTACACTGCTAGATGCCCTCATAACAAAGGAAAGATGTCTGAAGAAGGTAATAGAATTTATTATACTCATGTTGAAAGTAATGACTCATCCAATAGTGATGAAGACATTAGACTTCTCATGGCATATGAAAATAAGGACGTAGAAATAGAAGAAGTTACCAAATTAAAATATCTGATAGACAGTAACCAGAGTAAGGGAGCAGCTGCAGAATGTAGTAAAAGATTAGAGCATAACAATTCAGAGACTTGAATCTAAGATCCTCTCTCTAAAAGAAGATCTTGAAGAATCAAAGAAGCAGAATAAAGAAGCTCGTGAAGAACAAGAGCATGAAGTGCTCGAATTAAGGCAACAAGTGGAAGAAGGAAGAAAAGTTGAAGAAAACATAAAGAAGCAATATCTGGAAAAGGAAGAACAACATCAGGTTGAGGTAAATATCTTAAAAGGTAAATTAGAAGAAAAGGATAAATTGTTATGATTTCAAGACAATACTAAGATTTTGGATGATATTCTTAGTATTCAAAGATCCTGTACTATCAAAACTGCTATTGGATTTTGTGAAACTGTCGAAGGTGAATCTAGCTCACAAGGTGAGGAAAGGAATTCTAATGAAAAATTTGAAATGATCAACAAAGAGATTCCTCAAAGAAAATATTTTGCTCCTAACTATGGAAGTTATAGACGGTTATTTCCTCCAATGAATAATGTTGAATTTTAAGAATGTCATAATATTGGACATGTTGCAGCCAGATGCAGATGTAGAATGGTTCAACAAAGATCATCATGTTCCAGGTACTTTAAGGGATATTGTTTTTCTTGCAGGATGTTTGGTCACAAAGCTATTGATTGCAATAAAAGGAATATGAAACATGTAAGCTGTTATGCATGTAACAAGTTTGGACATAAAGTAAAGGAATGCAAGAGCTAAATTTAGACACCAAAGCAAAAGGATCATACATCATTGCAATCCCAGGTACTGGGGAAGACAAAATTAGAGTCAGAAAGATGTGGCATAACTCAACTATCAGACATAAAAGATATAGGGGAAACTAAAAGTGTAGACCTTAATTATTCCAATTTGCATACATAGATATTATGAATATAAGTCACGTATATACGTGAGTTAGAGGCTGCAGAATTGTGTATATGGAGCTCTGAAGAAAAGGCAGCAGGACAGAAGTCTGATGTGGTTTAGTCATGGTATGTGTTAGTTGGCACAGGTTCAAGGGGAGCATATGCTTTGAATAATTGTTGGCATAATTGTTACTACTTACTATTGGTTGGTCAAGAGAATGATATTGCAGGTTATAGGTTGTTTATGTTGATGAGAGATGCTTATAGTGTAGATCATATGGTGCACGATAGTTGCTGATGACTGTCATGGTCTTGTTTAGACTCGGCATGTGCTTAGGGGGAGCATGAACGAATTGATACATCTTAACATATACAAAGGGGGAGCTCAATCAAGAGAATTCAACATGTACTCAGGGGGAGCATGGAGAATAAAATGTATATCAAGGGAGAGAGTATCTTGGTCCACCCTTTTCTCTTGATGTCAAATGGGGAGAGTGACTTGGTGTGGTTGTTGCCATCAAGTCCAAAGGGGGAGATTGTTGGGATTATGATACATGTATAATATAGGTGTTGTCCTTGATGGTAACTCACTCAGATGACAGATCATAGTACATCCAGTAAATAATGATCAGAGAGGTTTACACAGGTGTGATGTGACAAAGAAGCGTATACATGTGGGTTCACCATACACCAAGTTGCGTACACATACACACGCACATTTACAAAAGGAAAGGCGTGTACATTTTGGGAATCTAAGTTTTGGTCTGTGGTATTTGTTCCATGGTATTTTGGTATTGGTCCATGGTATTTGGTCCGAAGTGTTGACCCCAGGTATTGGGTCCAAGGTATTGGTTCTACATGGTTTTAAAACATGGTATTGAGAGAGGCCTAAACCTATATCAGGAGAAGATCATTAGGCCAAGAAGGTAAGTGTGCAAGTGATGAATATCTGATGAAGTGTGAGATCTAGTATGTTGGTTATGGGTTTGTGATGCTTTGCTTGATCTGAACCAAGGAGGCACCTATGTGGTTGATAAAGGTTGATGGACCGGGATCATGAAGACTAAAATGCATTATCATTATATGGTATGATCATGAATAGATATGAATATTAACGTATGTTTTATCTTTTATATCTTATGTTCTGGGTATATCTGAAGTTGAAAATTGCAGTGAAGTTATAAGTAATTATTTTTAGATCTGTACGCGAGTTCTCTTTGGTGAAAGGGCATATACACGCTGGTTCGACACAGTCAAGTAGCGTATATATTATGAGATTTGATGTTTTAGGTTGTTGTTGGTTCTAGTGGTTGTTACAGAGTTCTGGGCTCTGCTCCATGTTCTGGTGACTATGTTTTGATGACAGGGTTTCAGTGATTCAGTTGTTGGATGATTCAGAGTTAATGATTGTAATGCAGTGGTTATTGTTTTGTATTTATGGATCCAGTATGAAAATTTATGAAACATGGTCCCTGGAAGAAAAGAGAAGGTTGTAGCCTTCTATAGGTCGGCACGTATGTAATAGTACATCAGCTAGTACAAGAGCTAAGGGGGTTGTAGCTCCCTCCCAGGAGAAGCTAGAGAATGAGAGAAGGTTGTAGCCTTCTACAAGTAGAAGCCTGCATATTGGTATAAGGCTGCACCAGTACAAAATTTGTAAAAGAAGTTTCTTATTAAAGAAAGATTGGGAAGATTGCAGCAAGTGGTTTTCACCCACATTGGGTTTCCACCTTATATCATGGTGTTTATGTGTGCTTCTTATGTGTGATGATCTATTCTATTTTACTGCATCTGTTTACTATTTATATGGTTAATAATGTTCTGATGCACTCATTAAAGATCAACTAACTGAATCATAAGTTTATTGGATATACGCTAGTTGCATTAAACACAATTGCATATACACGCGAGTTACCTTAACTGAAGTAGCGTATATGAATTTGATAATGGAAATGAAAAGATTATTGATTTTCTAATACTGATTCACCCCCCTCTCAGTATTATTTCCAACACAAACATTCAATTAGAGGGTCCCATAATGAGAATTCAGTGAAAAATGGAGGAGTTGTGTTTTTATTGTTAATTTTTACAATTGTGGTAAGATTCCACCTTGAACAGCTCAAATTACATAGATGGTGATTTAATTAGATTACTCTTTTTTAGAGGACCAAAATCAACCAAAATATCACCCAATTTGGTCAAGCAGAAGTTGAGTTATGAATTATTTTATTCATACATGTATTATGGAATGGATCGGCCCTAACCACATGAGTAACTGCTTGGGTGAGTCTTGACACCAAGTGAATCCTCAGGAAAACCAATAAATAGAAGAGACCTTAATATCATTTGGAAACATTTTCTATTCTCTCTCTTCTTGGTTTGCACAGGTTCGACAGAAGGAGTTCACTCAAGGGTCCAAAATCATAGGTGAAAGGTTCTTTCTGGATCAGGGTCTTCTAGATCTCAATCACTCACATAAAACATCGTATTCTGGTCCCTAGACACTGGCACATAAGCCTATGAGAGTGAATATAGACACTTCGAAATTGGCATAAGTACTTATCGGAGTGACATGGCTTTATAGAAAGATCTAGAGGTATTGGTCCCCAATCAATCGTACACAGTAGTCTTGAGAGAGACTAGGACATCTCGGTACCTCACAAATAAAAAATAAGGGAGTGAATATGGGTTTCAAATGTATTATGCCACAATCACATGGATAAATACTTCCTAAGAGTGACCATGCAATCATATTCGACCACATATAGTGACCAAAAGAGAAACCATGGAGCTTCAATTGCACACAAACAATTTTGATGAGAGTGACCCGAGTTCAGATCTAGGGCTTGAGATGTTGACTTTAGTTGACTTCAATGATATGATAGATCTAGGTTTCTCTCTACTGTTATAGGTATTTATAGGTTTGTAGATCTTATTTGTTAGTTTTTATTGAAAACAAATGTATTGGGCTCATTGATAGTAACAACAGTGCTCAGGAGTGTTCGACACAATGACAACAATATAAAACAGTTGACATCAGTTTCTGACAACACATTACAACCATCAGTAAGATGGCTCTGATTCATAGCATGAATAGATCTATTTCATATATATCATTATTGTTTGTCTGCATAAATAAAGTTATGGATCATTGTACTCTCTTTTGTTGCATCATTTGATGACAATCTAAGAAGAAGAAGATTTGCAAGGGTTTTCCCCATAGTGGGTTTTTCCTTAGTCTTGGACCAATCCTAGTGTCTCTACATGTGAATATTATTTTCTTCTACTATTCCTTTTATTTTCCATTGTATTGATGATGTTGGTGATTTTATTTATTTCTATACACTTGCATATGATGATGTATAATGGTGTAGATTTGAATAATGAAATGATGATATGGGGTGAACTTAATGTATTAACGATGAAATCCAACTTTCATAACAAAGAACAATGATGCCCTAAGAAAAATTGACATTTACCACAACAAAATGGCGTAGGAAGTGCAAGATCTAATGTACTTCCCAACATCCTCTCAAAGGTTCAACCAACAAAAATACTTATGCCACTATTTTCTCTACTCCAAAATGTCCAATGACCCAACTGTAGTACACCTCCAAAATCATCTTGGCATGCTTGCTTGAAGGAACACAAAGGTGTCCCAGGTGCTATAAGAGTGCATCCTAGAGGTGAAAATATGGAACTTTCTTTCTTTCTAGGAGCATCTAGTACGCATTTCCTAATTTTGGAGCACTCTTATAAAGATACAACCACCCCGAAGTCTAGTATCCACAAGAGTCAAACACATTGATCAACACCATAACCGATGGTCCACTAAGATAGTTTGCAAGATTATTGGTGCTTCTAATCTAGCACTTGATTTTCAAATGGAACTGTTGCAGATATGTGGACCATTTCTTACAGTGATCGCTCTACAACAGTATTTGTGTCTATAAGAAATGCAGGTGTTGGTGGTCTGCGTGGATGACTATTTCCTTCCCTAGAATGTAATTCTTCCATTTTCAAAAGGAATACATATATTTGCCATAAGTGGGATATATTCGGACTGCATCTGATAGTGTCTCACTATGATATGCCATTGGATTCCATCGGGTAATAACTTCACTAATAGCATAGTTAGAGGTGTCTGTATCAATTTCAAATTGTTGTTATAGGTCTCGTAATGTGAGCACTAGTGTAGAGTAGAGAGGATGCTTCAACTTGGAAAATGCCTTATGTTTGGATTCAGACCAAAAGAAATTTTCTTTTGTTGTGCCCTTGGTGACTCGACTCAAAGGCCAAGTGATATGAGAGAATCCCAACATATACTTGCAATAGAGATTGGCAAGACCTAAGAAGTTGTAGACCTCTGTTAGAGTGGTTGGGGTTGGCCAATTCCAAATAACTTGTATCTTGGTTGGGTCCACATGCACACCCCACTCATCAATGATGTAACCCAAATATTTAACCTGGGTCACGCCAAAAGTGCATTTCTCCAAATTTGCACACAATTTTTGCTAACGTAGGGTTTGTAAGACCTGTCATATATGGTGTATGTGCTCTTCCCAACTCCAGTTGAAAATCATGATGTTGTCCAAGCACACTACCATGAACTAGTTCGTGAGGGCTCCAAGATATTCTCCATCATCCAGATGAAGGTTGTGGGGGCATTCATCAACCTGAAAGGCATCACCAACCATTCGAAAAGTCCCTCCTTGTATTTGAGGGCAATATTCTACACATCGGAGGGTTGAATTGGTACCTGGTGATAACCATACTTCAAGTCAATCTTTCTAAATTATTTTTCACCCTTCAGCTAGTTCAGAAGGTAATAAATATATGGGATTGGATACCTATTCTGAACAATGATCTTATTCAACACCTAATAATCAATACAAAGCCTCCAAGTTACATCCTTCATTTGTATCGACACGATCGAGCTCCCACGAGGTGATGAACTTGGCTTGATGTGCCCTTTCAATAATAAATCCTAAATCTACCTCATGATCTCATCATTCTCTAGAATAGAGTGTCGGTAGATTGGTCCATTATGTAGTGGCATTCCTGAGGTCAGATCGATGGAGTGCTTGACTTAACAATGTAGGGATACCCCTGTGGGTGAGTTGAATATGTCTCTGTACTCCACTATGACCTTTCCCATTTGCTGCTGCTATGCAGAGGAGCCTTGCCTGGAGGCTGTGGAGGTGGCCACAACCTTCTTATTACCCTGATGGAAAATCACAAGGAAGACAAATTTCTTGGTCTAGGAAATGATCTTACTGCATTTCTTCACAGAGATCAAAGAGATGGCAGTAGGTAGTGTTACATTTGGTATCTTGTATAACGTATTTCCCAAAGTAATAATAACAATGTGAGGACCAAACTCATACAAAACATGAAACTTCCACAAATATGGTTGGCCTAATAATACATCACAAACTTCAAGAGGAGAAACATCACACAGTACCTCATATTTGAAGGGCTTAGTATTATAGAGAAGGATATACTCTTGGCTGACATAGAGATATCATCCTTGCTGAAGCCACCCGATGGTTTATGGTTTTGGGTGCGAAATGGTAGGTAGGCCCAGTTGCTTTATCACCTCTACTGAAATGAGGTTCTTTTGGCTCCAGTTATCACCAAAAAATCATCACCTAGCCATTCCTAGATAAGTGGATTGAAATACACCATGTAGTATTAATTTTACCATAGTAAAATCACTTTCACCATAGGAAATAATTTAGCAAACCATTTTTGTTAAATTATTTTATGATTAAAATTAAAAACCCCATGAGAATAATTAGATAAATCATTATTTATTTAATTTTCTCTAGGAATAATTATTAAATTATTGTTTGAT
>APFE031149482.1:0-14125 GCA_000404065.3 Pinus taeda
GTAACTTACAATCCGACGGTCACGATATGTAGTGATCCGACGGTTCACTCTCTCCTCGGTATTACCAACACTTGATCCATGGCTTGACACCTGATTGGTCCATGAGTTCTATTTAAAGTGCATGGAGGGTCATTGTTCGGGTAATCCGTCTATGAGAGAAAGCTTATCTAAATTTTCATTCTTTCATTAATAAATTTCTTGAAGTGGCCACGTTGGCTCAGGCCGTGGACTGTTTCCCTCTTTGAGGGTTTTAACCACGTCAAAAATACTAGTGTATTGATTTGAGATCTGGTTGTGAGCGGTGTCCTTTTGGTGTTCTTTCTGAGGAACTTACCCTGTAAATTCCTACACCATTGCACTTCTATTAAGGCCAAATGTCTTCCACCAGACTAATAACCATTCAAGACGTTTCCAAGAGAGTTAGGAGTTTATTGCTCTGATTTTTTCCAATGTGGTATAATTCTTTGATGGGTTATCTTTGCAAAGCAAATCCTACCATAGATTTTTGTACCGATTTTAGTCATAATCAGTCCCGCGGAATTTGAGAGTGGGGTTCAGTCTTGGCATTCATTATGGTTCGTGGGTCTTTCAAGATTAAATTATTGGTGTAATAAGCCATTTCTATTATTCATATGTTTCTAAATAAGAATAATATCTTGAAATACAGTCTATAAATGATTTTATGCTTGGACTGCCTTTTGAACATATATTTCATAGATGATGTCTGACACTTCAACCGTAGATGTGGTCCTTCTATGTATTTTAGGTACAAGATGGACTAGTACGGAACTAGACTAAATAATGACTAAATATTTGGGTACTGCGGAGTTTCCAAGTGGGTTTCCAATCCATCTTATATCTTTGCCAAGTCATATTGTCAAGAATCTGTCTGACTTGTTCTTTTCTGTTAACCCATTCCGTGACAATTACTTGGCCATTATCATGTTCTCCTGAAATCTTTTGACCACACTCGCTTCAATCTTGCTCGCCTGAAACACGCTTGCTTGTTTTCAAATTTTCCTGCTCACTTGTTCTCAAGTTTTATTGCTCGCTTGTTTTGAAATTTTCTTGCTCTTTTGTGCTTTGCCCTGGTTTTTGTAGATGTTAGGTATTGAATTCAATGTTCCTTTGATGTGCTAAATGTAAAAATCAAAATTTTCAAACTACCATCTTGCAAATTTTGCCTCAATAACCTTCTTCACTTCTTTTGTTAGGACTTTCTTCATGGTTGTAACATCTATTCTTAGTAAAAATCTCTTATTGATTAGAAATATCTCAAATTTGTCTAATGCATTTAATGTAGCTTTAATTTCTTTTTTAATAGCTGCATACTTCATTTCTTATTCCATCCATGTTCCATATGAAAATTGGATAACTTCTTCAACTTTTCCTTCATTGTTGGTTCTTACCTGCTTAAGTATAGTTCCCCATCCCATATTGCTTGCATATGTTTCCACATTTTTTGGTAAATCATCATTTGCAACATGAAGTATAGGTAATGTTTTTACTTTGGCTTTGATTTTTCTTACAACCTCTGGATGCTTTTCACTCCATGGCTAGGGATCCTTTCTCAATCTTTCATTCAAGATTTTTCTATCAGCAACACATTTTTTGTAGAAATGACTCACATAATTCAAGCTCCCTAAAAATTTATGCTACTTTGTTCTCTCAGTAATTTTATTCAGAAATTTGTCTACAAAATCGACATGTTGTTGCACCACAATGTAGTCTTTACAGTTATTATCTATTTTAATAAAAAAGTTTCTTTGTGGTTTTGTTTATTGTGTGTTCTTGTCTTTTTCTTCTCGAATTTCAATTTTCAGATCTTTATGGCCTCCCCCCAAAGATCCATTTCATTTTTTTAAGATCTTGGGGGCCTCCCCCCAAGATCCAGATCAATGGTATTAGATTCAAGTTACGGATCCATGGGAATGAGGGTTTGACGCATATTTCAATTTCAAAGTTTTTTAGCAATCTTCAACAAACTTCATGCACCTGCTATGACCTCTACATAACACTTTCTTGGGCACAACGAGAAGATTTTTTTTTTTCATTTTTTTGCAAGAATTTTTTGGTGGCGAGTTTGCAGATCAGATCTGAAAATTTTGGTGCAAAATTTACAAAAACAAATAACATATTTGGATTCCTTGCAAAAAAATCCAAATTAAAAAAAAAAAAAAAAAATCGACTGAATCGGAGTTCGAATGAGGGAGATATCACTGATTTAAAATCAGTCATGTTGCATAATTTTTTCTGACGGAAATTCATGGACGACATCTCTCCTATAATTTTTTATAGTTTTTGTGCATAATTTCATAAAAATGATTGTAGATTTGAGCTCCTCTTGAAAAATGACCCAATTTAAAAAAACATAATAATAATAATAATTGGTCTAATCAAAGTTCGAATGACGGAGATATCGCTGATTTAAAATCAGCGATTTTTTCATAAATTTTGTTACGACGAAACATTTGCAATGCGAATATGAGTTTCCAAATTGTCCAGATAGGAATTTAAATCACACGAGAAGATGTAGAATGGTCATTCTATTTCCAAAAACAAGTTATAATAAATATTTTGAGTTATAGTGATCGAGTTATGCCCATTTTAAATTAGTTTTTATATCTAGAGCAACGTTCGGAGTGGGTTCCCTTTGGAGACATGCCCTCCCACCCTGCTTTAGTAGGCACCTACTTTGCATTCATTAGTTTAAGAATAGAAGAATCTGGCTTGGGTTCTTTGGAGACGTGCCAACCCACCCTAGGCTATGTAGTCACATGCTACTTCATCAACAGTTAGCATCACGATTATGGGTCAACCACACAAAATCCTTGTCATTGAAGTCCATTTTCTAGGCTGCACATTGTTAGTATCACAATTGGTCATAAGAAATACATGGTATCTCTATCGTCGGATCTTCATTTGTCATGGTTATGGGTAATCCACAAACCCACACTTCATCGAAGTCCATTTGCTAGGTCGCACACTGTCAGTATCATAGTTGGTCACAAGCATTACAGGGTATCTCTATCCTTGAATCTGTGTCCATCACAGTTATGGGTTAACCAAACAAAACCTTTCTCTTCAGTGGCTCTTCATATTCAACAAAGGCTTCTTAGGAGGTAACTTCATGTAATGGGTACCATTTCTTCTTAAGGAGGTAGGAATGATTTGAATGGAAAGTGGAATCCATCCATGGTATTCATCAACCCATGGTATTTATCCACTCATCGAATCTACCCATGGTATTGTACGTGGCATCCACCCATGGTATTCATTCAACCATGGTATTTATCCACCAATGGAATTTACCCATGCTATCATTCACCCATGGTATTGTAAGTGAGATCCACTTATGGTATTCAATCAGCCATGGTATCTACCCACCCATTGAATTTACCTGTGGTATTATAACTAAAAAAGACTATAAGTAACAAGTCGCATTTTGTTAAAGGAAAGATTTTCCACCACAATGTAGCCTTTACATTTGTCATATGTTTTAATAAAAAAAAAAAATTCTTTATGATTTTCTTTATTGTGTTTTCTCCTCTTTTTCTTTTGGCATTTCATTTTTTCAGATCTTGGGGGCCTTCCCCCCCTCCCCCACAAGATCCATTTCATTTTTTTTAGATCTTGGGGGAAACCCCCCAAGATCTGGATCACCTCTTTGATAGGGAACCAATCTGCAACATTGGGGAGTGTGTCCTTAGACCTCTCAGACATGCATGGAGGGCCTTCACCAAATAATTCATGATACAAAAGAGCAATAAAAGATTTTGCAATTGTCTCATATGAGCCTTTGAAGCCCGATTTCCAAAATATTTTATAGTAAAGATGGGCAGGATCTTGCACCTCTGGGGTCCATTTCAAGTTCCATCCCTCGAATCCACATTTAGCACAAACTACATCAAGGAGATAAGATTCCATATAGAACTCTGATGGTTGTCGTTTCTCAGGATTCTTGGCTACCTAAATGTCTGTCTTGAGTGCAGATGCAACAATGCTTTCCCAATTAAATATTGTTCCTTTAGTGGAAACCGTGTGCATTAGAGAAACCCATGATCCGAGAAAGGTATCAATATCTAGTCTCCAATACAACTTATTCATCATGGTTTCCATTAGCTGATACACCTTCCAGAGGCCTTCCATTTTATAAATCTGATCTGGTCTAAGCCTAAACTTAGTGGGATCTTGCCACCATGATTTAGTATGTCCTTGATAGATTCATTGAAGGCTGATAACCATTTGGTATTGAAAACTTCTTCCTATTCAATAAGCTTGTAGTAAGTTTCAACATCTGTAGTAGTGAATGATGCCAAAATTTCTCAGGAATGCTTCTTGTTAGGTCCCTATACTACTAGTGTAAACCCTTATTGTTATTATTACAACCCCCTTATTATATTGTTGTGCCCACGTAGTCCCCATATTGTTATTATTGTGCCCCATAGAAGCCCACTATTGTTATTATTGTGCCCTTACATTATTATTGTTTTATGTCGGCTCTGATTATATTATGACCCCTTAGACTCCTATATATAGAAAGGAGGTCTTGTCATTTGTATCATCTAATAATTGTTCATTTGTGTAATGTAAATGAGGTTTCCCCCTCAAATAGGCTTATTTCTAAGGCGTTGATCTATATTTTCTATCTTTTTGTGAGTTGGTTTCATAACATTTGGTATCAGAGCTTTGGGATTCTAGGGTTTCGCTGCTCCAAACAGGTCATCGTGGAATTTTCGCTATAACTCTTTTTCTGCGACATTTCAGACACTAAAAAAAAGAACCATTTGAAAAGAAATCATGCTAAACCTCAATCCGAATTTCAGATCTTGTTGTGCTATATTTTCGGAGATATGATCTTAGGAAGTTAGGGTTTTTGCAAGCTCCAGAATTTCATCTAAAACAGATTATCGTGGAATTTTCACTATAACTATTTTAATACAAAGTTTCAGAAGCTCAAATAAAAACCCATTTGAGAAGAAATCGGTCTGAACCTCGACTCCTAATTTCAGATCTTGTTGCGCTATATTTTCGGAGATATAATATGAGGAAGTTAGGGTTTTTGTAGACCCCCGAATTACATTCCAAACAGGCGACCATGGGAAAATCATCATAACTTTCGATCTGAGCATCAGATTGAATTTTCCTAAGAAGTTACAGAAAGAGGATGGACTGTAGTTGTCGGGTATCATTTTCAGAACCTAAGGTTGAAACAGGGACCCGCGGCACGTCGTACAGGTTCGCTCTACTGAACTAGTCTATACTCAGGTCATCGTGGGAGATTTGGCATAACTCTTCATTGGAGAATCTAATCTTGATCAGACTTGTGGGGTTAGAAATATTACTCAGAGGGTTACCACAGGAAGAAATTTCAGAACTTAAAAGAGATCCAAAAGTACAGAGTTATAGTCGTTTCAAGATCGAGCTCCTAAAATCAAGAAAAAGCGAGATGAGGAAGTTTGATGGCAAGGAACCGGTAAATTGGATACTACAGATGGAGAAATATTTTGATCTACATGGTGTACCAGAGTTACAAAGGTATGTATTGTATCTAATTATTTAGAAACGAATCAATTTTTATGGTATAAAGGGCTTTGTTCTCGTAAACAACTTGTCACGTGGTCAATTTTCATGGAGGAAATGATAGCACATTATGAGGATACAAAGAGAAACAACTTCTTTAGCCAATTGATAAATCTCAAACAAAAGTGTTCAATGACAGAGCACATTGAGGACTTTCAAAAATTGAATATAAGGGAAAATGATATTCTAGCGAAGCAGAGGATTGATGTCTCCATAGGGACTGTAAAGGATAACATTCAACATGAGGTTCGTCTTTGGGAACCTGATTCATTGGAGAAGGCATTTAGGTTGGCAAGAAAAGTGGAAAGAAAAATTATGTCAACAAGGAATTCTACCCCTCACAGCTATAAACATGGAAGTTTTGTTTCTCCTAGCCTTCCACAACCTACAAGGGTAACACCACAACAATTGGAAGAAAAAAGAGCAAAAGGACTTTGTTACAATTGTGATAAAAAATACATTAAAGGTCATAAGTGTGTTGAGAAGAAATTATTTTACATTGATTATGAAGAGGAGGAAGAAAAGGATCAAGAAACCATCAAAAGAAGAGGATATACACCAGGAACCAACCCCAGAGAAAGAAGAAATGAATATGACCGAATCTTGTAAAGCATTGACAATAATTACCACTCCTCAAACTCTCAATATAGAAGGACATACCAAGAAGAAAAAGGTTCAAGAAGTGAAAGATCACATCGAGAAAGAAGAAATGAATCCGACCATATCTTGTAATGCATTGGCCGAAATTACGACTCCTCAAATTATCAAGATAGAAGGATGTATCAAGAATAAAAATGTTCAAGAAGTGAAAGATCACATCGAGCATCAAGAAATGAATCTGACCATATCTTGTAATGCATTGGAAGAAATTACCACTCCTCAAACTCTCAAGATAGAAGGACATATCAAGAAGAAAAATATTCAAGAAGTGAAAGATCACATCGAGCATCAACAATAAGTTCTCCAACTTTTAAAGGATAACACCACTTTGGTGCAGAATCAAATGAAACAACAGGCAAATCAACATCGCAGTGAAAGAAGTTTTGATGTAGGTGATTGGGTATTTTTACAGCTACATCTCAAGCAAGCTATTTATGAGAAGGAAATGTTGGCAATACTACGTGCACTTAATAAATGGCAACCTTACCTAATGGGAAGACACTTCATGATAGTCTTAAATATTTTTTAGAACAAATATGATCTTTAGACGAATAGAAAAAATGGGTCACAAATATGTTGGGTTATGACTTTGAAATCATTTACAAAAAAGGGAAGAAAAATCTTGTTGCATATGCAATCTCAAGAAAGGATGAGGATGTGGAAGCATTGTTTTGTGTTATTTATTTTATCCAACCAGATTGGATAAACGAAGCAAGGGATGAATGGAAGAAGGACGAAGAAGTGTGGCCACTCATTCAAAAGTTGCAGAAGATCCAAGTTCAAGCAATATTGCCAGAACTTGACAAGGAAGGAAAAATCATATTGGAACTTGAAGCATACACAGAATCGAGAAGTCGACAACTAAGAAATTGATTAATTTCAGAGTATCTCATCAAGTGGAAGAACTTACTCGCCGAAGATTCCACATGGAAGGATGAGAATTTTATACAGAAGCATCAAGAACTACTCAAGCGTCGAGGACAACACTTTTTGAAGGAGAGGGGCATGTTAGGTCCCTATATTACTAGTGTAACCCCTTATTGTTATTAATACAACCCCTTTATTATATTGTTATGCCCATGTAGTCCCCATATTGTTATTATTGTGCCCCATAGAAGCCCACTATTATTATTATTGTGCCCTTACATTATTATTGTTATGTCGGCTCTGATTATATTATGACCCCTGGCTCCTATATATAGAAAGGAGGTCTTGTCATTTGTATCATCTAAGAATTGTTCATTTGTGTAATGTAAAGGAGGTTTCCCCCTCGAAGAGGCTTATTTCTAAGGTGTTGATCTATCTTTTCTATCTTTTTGTGAGCTAGTTTCATAACAATTCTTGATTACCTAGTGGTCTTCATCTACATGGTGTAATATCCAGTCTACGGTTTCAGCACATGGAAACACTAGTGGGTATGCAACTACTTTGTGCAACCAAGACCTTTTGATATTAATGTACACCTTTAAATACTCATGATATTGAGGGATATCCTTGTTTGTGAATTTTGAGTAAATGTCCCACTAGGAAAATTTTGTCTTCTTGTTGATATTACAGGCAATGTCTCAATATATAAGTAAAATTTATGGGTTGCGTACAACTCCTTCAGTGTTTCTCTCAACTCCAACAAAACTCTTGCCAGAACCCTTGCGAGAACCCTTGGCCATTAGTGGTGCCATCTCTTTGAAGAAAGATGATATGTTGATATAGTTTAGATCAAATGTCACCTAGAATTTAAAAAATATGGTCCCAAGACAAAGATGTTAGCATGACTAATTATAAACATCAATAATATAGAAAAAGAAAGTGTCACTATGGGACTTTAGGAATCAATATTGAAGGGTTTGTTGGGCTATCATATCAACTTACGAGACAAGTCGCATGTTTTAATAATAGGAGGAGTCACAATTTTGTATGCCAGAGTAAGTTGCAAGATCACAAGACAAAGTGAGTCATAGGTAGGGAGGGGTCATAAGGTTGGTGTGAATGTGTGAGTTGTAGGGTCTCACAATAGATTTGGTTGCAAGTCACATAGAGAGGGTAGGTCACAAGGGAGAATATATTGTGATGCAACAAAGAAAGACAGGGCACAAGGTCACAGGGAAGAGTGGGTCGCAAAGAGAGCTAAGCTTCTTCGATGTAACCTTACAACTATGAAAATAAGGGATGGTAGGTGGAAAGGATCGCATGGTCACAAAATAGGAAAGGTCGCAAGATAGTTGGACTGCTCAGTTATGACCTTATGACTAAGAGGTCAAGGATGACTTGGACGGGGTCCTAAGGTCTGGGCAAGTAATTGATTATGATTTATGACCCAGTCATAGTTCACAAGGTCACATGGTATGCCTTCAAGTGATTCTATGACCTTGCCTAGTTTGCGATTCATGGCCATGGGAAATTTGCAACCTCGAGTGACAAGCGATATATACTTTGGTTCCTTTGAATCTAGGTTTAGGCGAGAAATCGAAGTATTTTCCCAAAAATCTTGGCTCAAACCTAAGGCTCGAAGTGAGCCAAAGCATTTAGAAGTGTTATAGGGACACAAAACACTTTTACAAACCAATATGGGTTATAGTTTTAGCTCGAATTTGGCGAAGGATTGATAATTTGGGGTGAAAATGTGAGGAAAGGGTGTCACACGAAAAACACAACAAGGTAGAGACAAGGTTAATGAGTTGTTTGAGAAAAGGGTTGAATAATAGTGTCAAATGACTGAATAATAAGGAGAGGACTTGGTAGATACAAGGTCCGAACAAATCTCTACAGTCGTGGACGGTTATATGAGGGTTTAGGGTTGAGGTCAAGGGTATGGTGAGGTGATATGAGAATTTGGGTAGTAATGTGCAGGTTCATGGCATGCATGGGACATAACAATGTTAGCTTGCAGAAGGAAATGATTACAAGGGGAAGGGAAATTTTACCTATCTAGTAGGGCCAGAAGTTGTCGTCGGCCATTGAAGCAGAGAAATTTCCCGCTCAGTGATAGGAGGTAGAATAGGATAATGAGGGGTGGTGGTATTTTGATATATAGGAGGGTGCATGTGTGATTAGTGGTCATAATGTAGATTAACGCAAGGAAAATTTTGCATGCAGCTAGTCGGGGTGAAATGTTGCAGGTCACATTAGCAGTGTGTGGTCGCATGTGAAATGCGATTTGAAAACGCGATCTTGTGCCTTGTAGTGAGTGTGAGTTGTTTTGGGCCCAAATCGCATGTGACCAGTACACAAGGTAGGTCACAAGTCACAAACCCATATCACAATGGGATGCTACTTATGATTATAAAGTGCGACCTTTCGACCTCAGTCATAGGGCTATAAGAAAGGTCGCAAGTCGCAATTTTAGGGTTGACCTAGACTTCACAAATGTAATTAACAATTAGGTGAAGAACTTCGATTTTAGGATTTTAGGGTAAAACTTTCCAAGTCCTAAGAAAACCCTATATAGGTAAATAAAGAATGAAACCCTAAGAGCCCCAAAACTAAGGATGATAGAAGGTCTAGTATAGGGGGTCTCTAAAATTTTGAATAGGAGTAAATTTTGGGGCTACTATAGTAGCTACAACAAATGACAACTCATTGGTAGGACCTTAGAATATTTGTTTGATCTATACTTGAAATGAATTCTTACCTTTAGAAGTAATTTTCTAGACTTATGAGTCACACTCGCTTGAGGGTACAACCCCTCACTAAAGACAACAGACCCTTCATATTGTAATTGGCTTACTTTAAACACTTCATTAGTTAGGAACAAGATCGATGACTTAAATGGGGATCCGAATAATAATGCATGAGATAAGGGTGTTTGGAATTGGAGTGGGTCTCTTGTGTTGCTCCACTTCCAATAGGCATGTTCAGTACCCTAATGGAGTCACTTCAAGAAATCACAAATATTGCTTCGCTTCCAATAGGCTTGTTCAGTACCATGGTGAAGTCGTCTACATTACCTCTTTGCGTAGGAAGCCTTTCTCAATCCTTTACCCTTTTTTTCATTTATTTTATTGGAAACACAACCTGAATATAGAATCCAATTCAAATGATGAAGATCCCATTAAAGATAGATGGTATTTTAAATGATTAGGGTTCCCCACATAGCCTAGTCCATATTTTCTTGCGGCATTGACTTATAAGATATTCTAGATCAAACAAGTGAATAGGGATCAACAACTAGCCAATGATTGAAAAAACACCACAGTTTCTGAATAAGCTAGGATGAATAATGATATTCCATAACTCTTTATTCATAGGAAAGGCCTTTATTTATGGAAAAGAGGCCTCTTAATTTGTTAAAAACAAAGCATAAAGGAACTGCAAGTGCTTTAAACAAGGCAAGAAACTAAAAACATAAAAGAAAATTGGCAAAAAATAAAACACGTAAAAGGATGGGAAGCACCTACAAGAGCTTCTAGGCGAAGTAAAACTTGAGATCTTGACCATTCATGGGAAGAGATTGAGTATTCCCATCTAGGGTTTGGAGGTGGAAAGTATGTTGACCAAGTTTCCCTTGATTTTGAAAGGGCCAATCCACAGGGCTTGAAATCTAGCATGTTTTCCTTTATCCTCATTGGCTTTATCCCATTTTAGGACAAGGTCAACTATGTTAAACTCTTTGTTTCCTCTGAAATTCTTATCAAAGCATCTCTTAATTCGACTTCGGTGTGAAGCAAAATTTTCTCGAACCTTATGTCTTTCTTCCTTGAGTTTAAGAAAGGTATCAATCCTATTTTGTATGGTAGGACATGGCTTACCACAGGATTATTGTGATAATTGCAAGGAAAGTAGGTACAAGTTTGGAGGTAGGATGACTTCCTTACCATACACAAGGAAGTAAGGAGAGCTACCAAGAGATGGTTTGGGGGTGACATAATTAGCCCACAAGTAATTGATTAAGGCATTATGCCATTTCTTCTGTTGCAACAACAAAAATATTCTTGCCAATGCACATTAATTTCTTGTTTGTGGACTCAGCTAAATCATTGCCTTGGGGGTAAAATTTAGCAAAATTCTTTTAAAAAGATACCATTTTCCAAATCAAAAGCATATAACCTCAATGAAAAAAGGTAAGTTGCATTATCAAAAATGAGGGAGGTAGGAACACCAAACCTGGTTATGATGTTTTAATTAATGAAATGAATCACCTCATGGTCATTGACTTGCCTCAACAAAATGGCTTCAACCCACCTTATGAAATCATTTGTAGTCGTAAGGATATATTTGTGATGCTTTGAAGAGTGTGGTGTGATTTCCCCAATGACATCCAGACCCCATTATTGAAAATGTTCCTAAAAAATAATAGGTTGGAGTGGTGCAACTAATCGTGATTCTCTACCAGCACACTTTTCATGGATAGTGCACTTCTAAGCATATGCATGGGCATCTCTAAATAGTGTAGGATAGTAGTATCTTTCCCTCATTATTTTGTGTATTTGTGTCGCTAACATATTGTCCCCCTACCAACCCATCATGTAGCTCCTTCAAAACCCTTTCGGCTTCATAGGGTTCCAAGCATTTAAACAACTCATCATTACGATGTTTACAAAACATATTGCCATGGACCAATTGGTAGGAAGTAAATTTAAGTCTAACAACCCTTTTCTATTTCACGGAAAAGGTAGGAGACTGAGTACCTTGTCCCAAATATTGCGTTAGATCAGCATACGAAGGAGAAGAGGCGTTGGATGTAGGCACTAAATCAGCCTTATACATATTTCATTCTCTTGCTCCCATCTTATTAAACCTTCATCTATTTGATCAGAAGCTTCAACAACCATCTTACATAACTCGTGTCCTTTAACAGTGTGAGTATATCTGAATTCTAAATCATACTCTTTTAAGCACATCATCCAATTTTCTTTATGTTCACCAAGCTCCTATTACATAAACAATGATCTTACCACTATTTGAGGTACAAACACTATGACATGATTCCTAAAAATGTAAGGTTTGAAGTGCTTGACAACCTTATAGAAAAGGTATGCATGCTTATCCATATCAGGATAATTGAGCTATGATCCTTGTAAAATGGTAATCATAAAATATATAGGACATTCATTACCTTGATCATCCTTCTGCATTAATACGATATCTAATGACAAATTTGAAGAAAAAGTGTAGAGTTAAAATATTTATCAAAATTGGGGTTGTAAAGAGTAGGGGCTTCAGTAATAAGTTGCTTGACATGTTCAAAAGCCTCCTTCTTTTCTTGGTTTCAATTGAATGATGTATCCTTTTTTATCATATTTTGCAGTGGTTTTACTATTTGGGCGTAGTTAGAAATAATCTTATGAATAAAATTGATCTTACAAAAGAACGATTGCATTTCCTTCTTGTCGTTGGGATGCAAATTTTGTGTGATAGTCTTTATGCACTACGTGGCCCAAAAAATTACCCTCAATCACTACAAATATGTTTTTCTCGGGGTTAAGTGATATCTCGTATTTTTGACATCGCTCAAATATTTGTTTTAGATGATGTAGATTGTCAGACCTTTTCTTTGAGAACATAGCCACATCATCCAATTAGATTACTATGCTTTGGTTGTTTTATCCCTATAAAAACAATATCCATTGCACTTTGGAAAGTAGCTTCAATGTTTATTAGACCAAAGGGCATGTGTCGAAAAGCAAACATCCCCCATTTCATTCTAAAAGTTGTCTTCAACCTATCTGGTTCAACAACCAATACTTGATTGTAACCTGAAAACCCATCGAACAAAGAGAACATTTTAAATTGAGAGACTATTTGCAATATGCTCCATGGAGGGGACATGATAGTTATCTTTATCGAAATCCTATCTCAAATTTCAGAAATCAAGACATAGATAGAAAAGATAGAAAGGATAGATCAACGCCTTAGAATTCAGCCTCTTCAAGGGAGAAACCTCCTTTACATTACACAAATGAATGATTCTTTGATGATTCAAATGACAAAACCTCCTTTCTGAGTCTAAATAGTGACAATATAACCCATCCAACCTAACAATAATAATATAAAGGCACAAAAATAACAATAGAGGGATTCTATGGGGCATAATAATAACAATATGGGGACAATGAGGGCACCACAATATTAATAAGGGATATAAATACAATAGTAATGGGGTAATCATTAGTATTATAGGGACCTAACATGCCCCTTTGCTTCAAAAAAGTGTTGTCCTCAACGCTTGAGTAGTTCTGGATGCTTTTGTATAAAATTCTGATCCTCCCATGTGGACTCTTCAACGGATAAGTTCTTCCACTTGATGAGATACTCTGAAATTGATCGATTTTGTAGATATCGAGTTCTTGTTTTTGTGACTGCTTCTGGTTCCAATATAATTTTTCCTTCCTTGTCAAGTTTTGGCAATATTGTTTGAACTGGGAGCTTGTCACCTATAAACTTATTTAAACATGAAACATGAAAAACTGGGTGCACTCGAGAAGCTGCAGGAAGCTCCAATGTGTATTCCATGGTACCAATCTTTTGCAACACCTTGTATGGACCATAATACTTTGGTGATAATTTATTATCCTTCTTAGCTTGCTTGTGGGACATTTGTTTATATGGTTGTAGCCATAGGAATACCCAATCACCTACATCAAAACTTCTTTCGCTACAATGTTGATCTGCCTGTTGTTTCATTCTATTCTGTGCCAACACGAGGTTATCCTTTAAGAGTTGGAGGACTTGTTGTTGATGCTCGATGTGTTACACTACTTGAACCTTAGAATTTTCTCTAAAATATGATGTGATGGATGGTGGCTGATATCCATAAAGTGCCATAAATGGGGTCATTTTTGTTGCTGTATGGAAGTGTTATACCACCATTCAGCCAGAGGCAACCATTTGACCCATTGTGTCTGTTTATCAGATACAAAGAAACGAAGATATCTTCCAAACATTT
>APFE031149483.1:0-55710 GCA_000404065.3 Pinus taeda
GTTTTAATGAACCAACTTTGTGATCTTGAGATACTTTACATGAGCTAGTCATAACTACTAAACAAAAATGAAGCATACCTTCTTTACAGCGTTTTGAAGTAGATTCTCAAGGATTCTGACCCCATACTGCTGTGTACCTTGAACAAGACGTAGAGCTAAATTCAAGTTACTTTCGAAATCAGCCGTCTTGCTTAGTTCTGGTGTGGGAATCAACCCTAAAACATGCTTCAGGAGATCTGTTTTCTTATCACAGCGTCTACAATAATATTCCACATCTAAACCAATACTCCTCACAACCCCTGCTGTCTGGCAAATAACAGCACATTCCAAATGGGCTGCATGCCCACAAATTAAGTCTTCACCCTGATTCCCTTCACATTGGACAAAGTAATACTCCCCTAATTCTTGGTCAATGGACTTCCCACAAAGAATGCAGGAACATTCACGGCAAAAGCCTGACTCAACACAACAGATGTCACAGTCCACGGCATTAGAAAATTTGCCTGTTCCAGTCTCCAAGTGGCATTTTGCATTACCAGCTTTGCAATGAATCTTGACAGGTGTCTGTCCATCACATTTTGAATTTGATTCTCTCAAACGCTTTACAGCATAAGCAATTCCCTCTGCAGTAAGAAATTTAAAGTATTCAATCAAACCCATAAATTTTTTGTTCAAAAGAATATAGTTCACAACAATTTGCACTTTCCTTAACATTTTGCACTTTCCTTAACAGTGTTCTCCTTTTGGTTAGCTTGTGTATTTCGGATTTCCTTCTATTGGGCACAAATAACTATTCTAAAACACAGTACGAGTACCAAGAATAATAAATTTTAAAATATATACCGCAAAATTTGAAATCGATACAATAATAAGAAGTTAAGAACAATATCACTTCAGATACTTTCTACATATCAGTATTGCATCAGACGCAAAAACTGAATAGCCTATTAGAATAATAAATGCTTCAGAGGTACAGATCTAGAATATCTGTATAACATACCACAATTTATTAAGTTTAGTCTAACGTGGGGAAAAATTTAGGTAGACTCTTCAACAAATAGTTTAAAATTTTAAAAAATCAATAGAAAACCGAAATTTCTAGTATATTGAATAACTTGTGGCATAGGGGAAAATTACCCCAAGATTTTCTGTACTAGACATCTGAAATTCCTAGTACAAGCACAGATACCATGCCAGGCATGGTGAACAAGTTTCTCCTTTGTCCCTAGTAGGGGATTACATCAGTTATGTCAGAATTATACAGTTGATCAGCACTACCACTATATCCAATTCAATCATCATGGGAGAGAAAAGACTTGGATCAATGTAGTGTAGAAAATCCACGAAATTCTGATTTGCTACAATGAGCAATTTGAAATATAATTTCTTCTCATATAAACACAGAATTTCTCTACTAAATTTTGCAGCGGAATAGAAACAGAAATAACAACAATCACACAATAAAAACATGATATTTTTCTAGGGAACCCATCTGGGAAAACCCTCTGCTTGATTATTGATAGAAACTGAGCATTAGATCTCTTACAAAGTTACAACTACAACTTGTTTCAATCTGAAAAAACACACTCGTCTTTCCTGCTTGATCTAAGCTTGAAACTCTTGCAAAATTGCTGATCCCTATTTGCTCTCTATCAAACTCATAAAAGCCTCAACACACAAGCACCAACCTGTGCTCTCTACTGCCTTGTCTCACCAACTTGTGCTCACAAGACAATGACCAAATTGTGTCTCCGTTCCTCCTTACAAGCACTTTGATTAGGTTATTACTGGCAAGTTCTATTTGAGGAAATTCAAACTGTTGATTGACTAGTTAACAACCGCTCCCTGGTTGTGTTAACTTGTCATTCCTATAATTTAGGAGCCTGACTCAATCTACTTGTCCTTTACCCTAAATAACTCATGGTAGAAGACAATAAACTTGGCCTTCCACTAATTAGCACTGGTCAACTGCTTCTTGCACTCCTAACTTTTAGGAATTCGCCCTAAATTTTTGGAACTCGTGCATGCTCAAGGACAAACTCGTTGTGGTTCCTTTGATTAAGGCACAAATCAAGGAACCCTTTCTTGCTAACATTTTCAACACTCCCTCTTAGGGAGGAAGGTGTCCCTGGAAGAACCTTGTCCACCTGGATCTGTTTCCAACATGACCGTGTTCTCCACTGCCGCAACTGTTCCCTCTGAACTAGAAGGCTTCCCTGCTTTCTTCTGTGGAACTTGCGTTGAAGTCCTGTTCTTTCCCACTGTACTCTATGAGTGCATCACTTCTCTATTATGAGCACTTCCTGCCTTGCTGCTCAAGGCTGCTCCCTCTGAAAGCATGCAACTCCAGCTCTACAATCTGCCACTATCAGTGAACACAGCTCCTTTAGGTCACTGATCTTTGGCCCAAACATTCTGCCTCTAGCTACTCCTTTGTCCATCAAGGATGACAACTCATAATGTCTTCAACAAACTGCCCACTAGCACTGATATGGCTGCTCCATCATTACTGCCTTTAGGGACTTCTGAGATTAGCCCCTTATCAACCATATGGCTCCTTTCATCAGCGGAACTAGGCCTCCCATTCGAATCTGCCTCCTAACAGCCCATGACTCCATCTATGAACACTGTACTTGAGGTCTTCAACAAGGTTGGCTTCTCACAGCAAATAAGTCCATCTACCCACTGCATACTCACCCATTCGAAACACCATTCACAACTTCGTTTGTGAGCACATAAAGAAGTTCAACACCTTTCTACAAAGATATGCTCATGCGACTCCATACAATCATGAGGATGTTAAAATAAAGTTATTTGTCCTTACATTAGAAGAGGTCGTATTGGATTGGTTCCATGAAAAGCCAGATAATGCTTTTGACTCTCTGCAGGCCCTCACTGATGCATTCAAAGATAAATTTGGGGACAAAAGAGAAGGGAAAAATTCGGTTAAAGAGCTTAATTCTATTAAGAAAGGGAAAATGAGACAGTTGAATTCAACCAAAGATCCAAAGATTTAATGGTATTCTAAAGGATATGACTCAAGATTACAAACCCCTGACAAGACAGTATTACAGCAGTATCTTGAAGCCTTTGGTGTTGAAACTCAATATGAGATTAGACCTGTCAAGCTTGCCACTTTAGCTGCTGCTCAGAATGTTGCTGAGGAATTAGAAAAAAATAAGAAAGCTTCAAGTAAGTCAGAAATTCCTGGTTTTGAAAGAGGTCCAGTTAAGTCTAAGGGAAAAGAAATTAAGGAGATAAAGCATGATCCCATTAAAAAATTAACACAAATGGTTAAGGCAATGAGAATTGAACATGCTCAACAAATAAGTGCCATGCAGTATAGGTTGATTCAGATGGAATGAAATCAAGTGCAGAATATTCAACCTAGAAATAATAATAACAATTGAAGGAAACAATAATCCATGGCCAAGAAGGAATCCTCCTAATGATCAGAGACCTCCTACTCTGCTTGAGTCTACCAATATTGTTGATCAGCACATCTTATTTTACAGATCGTGTGAAAGCTTCCATGAAGAAAGTGTGTGTGCCATTGCTAGAAAAATATTGGATGAAGCAGCAAATGAACAGATAAATAATATTAGCCAGAATTCTTCCAGAGAAGGTTGTTGCACAGATATGATTTCTTCACCCTTCACCATAAATAACTTCAGTGACGAAAAGGATCCTATCACAAGTATATGGTGAAACTCCATTTCAGGAACTAATTCTGGAAATTGCTAGAAGTAAGGGTTACACTTACAAAAGAAGAGGCAAAGACCAGAATCAAAGTAAGCAGGTTGCATCTGAAAGGTATAAGTCACGATTAAAGGTTGATTAGGCTACATGGATAAATAGTATTAAGATGTTTGTCTCGGTCTTGGAACTTTTAAAGATCACTTCACAAAGAGTTGCGTTCTTCAAAGCTTTGGGTATGGCTCAGCAGGATAAAATTGATAATAACCCAAAGGATGAAGAAATTAAATTTAAGAAATTGAACTGCTACATGACTAATGAAGATCATCAGCCTTTCTTGCTTACATTAGAAGTTAATGACCGATTACTCCTTAATTATATGCTGGATTTTGGGGCTTCGACAAATGTCATGACTAAGAAAGTTATGGATCAGCTAAATCTTAGAATCTCAAGACCTTATCACAACATTTGTTCGATGGATTCTAGGAATATTGAAGTCCTTGGTGTGGTTAAAGATTTATAGGTTTCCTTGGCTGACTATTCATACAAAATCATCACCAAGGATACAGAAATTATTGATGTGCCAGATATATGGGGAATGCTTCTATCAAGGAAGTTTGCAACAGATTTGGTTGGATCCATTCAGATGGATTTATCATATGCCGCTATTCCCGCAGCAGCAGGTGGTATGCTCAAGTTATAAAGGGAAGTAGAAAGAAGATACATGTTGAAATTCCCAAAAGACCAAAAAATGGTGAAGAGTTTAAGCCACAAGATCATCCACCGCATTATGAGGCTGAGATCATCCACCGCATTATGAGGCCGAGATCATCCAGCCATTGTATCACTTATTCTCATCTCATATTCCATCCCATCTTCCGAGCAGAAAAAGAATAAGGCTTCAGTTTGACAGAGATGTGCAACACAATGATGAGTATCTACATCAACCAAAAAGACCACACAGAGGATATTTGATGCCATGGGGCATCCTTTGTATAGTATCTCTAAGCCTACTCCCTTTCATTTATATCATTAATTAGTTTTCTTTTTATGGACTTATGTTTTAGGTCTTTACTTTTCAGTTTGTTAGAGTAGAGTTTTTCTATCCCAACAGATATTCTATGTATGCATGGTAAGTTCGATTCTGAATGGATATCTATTTGATGGACTTTTGTTTTCTTGGTTATAGGATTCTGGATTCTCACGTCACTTCATGGAAGCAGCGTGTCCCCATATGGAGCCAAATGTTGCACACATTTTGTCACAGTTCCAAGGAAGCAATTGTACCAAATTTTTCAAAGTTCAAAATCATCAGTCGTCAACTTATGATGTCATTGTAAACAAAATTTCTGCAAATTGTAATGTAAATGATGCTAGTACAACCGTTTAATTATGTAACAACCTAGTTAAGCCTATGATTCTGATGACCAATTTCATCCTAGCAAGTTTTTCGTCTCACGCATTATGTGTTTCTAAACACAGATAATCAGCAGAGTTTTTTTCTCTAGGTATAACCCCAAAGCTAGGGTAGAATTTAATGTCAAAGTCTTAGGTGAGTCCTAGTGTTCCTAGTCAAGTCTATTGTGAAAGTGATTTGGGAATAATTTAAGCTATTTGGCTTAATTATTTTATTATAGATCACCTGGTCTACAAGATCATATTGTGTCGTAAACTTGGGTAAATATTATGAGGGTCTATAACAAATGGGTATTCCCCCTTTGAGAGTTGAATTGTATTATCTGACGTAAAAATATTTTAGTGCATGGTCCCTCGCAATCAGACACCATGGTTAAAGTATTTGGGGGTGGAAAAATAATTAATCCCCCCTTGTGTCAATTAATTCATTTTTTTGGAAAAAATAAAATTAATTCCTAAGCGTGAAATTAATTAATTTAGAGTCAACAAAAAAAAAAAAAAATAGAGAAATTAATCTCCAAGTGGAAAATGACCAAAAAATTTGTGGGTCACGAAGAAGTCAATTTTTGGAGGTCCCCCACCAAGGCAAAAATGGAATTTTTAAGAAAAGTTAAGCCCTTGGACCTTGGTGGTTAAGTCAAAGTCAAATTTTTGAGAAAATTAATCCAAAATAATTATTTTTGGATTAACAAAAAACGGTTTTAATGAAAAATTCGAAAATTCTTTAAAAGTAAGTATTTTCAAAGACAAAGATTAGAAGTTGATCAACTATTTATCGATAGTCGAGATTATTTTGACGGGGATCAAGCCAACTAACCATTATGTTCCACTTGGAGGGATTTATCTATAAATTAGAAGCCATTTCCTTCTCAAGACACAATGATAGTGACTCTTGTCTAAATGTAATTTTGTAACACTGATGTGAAGCCACTGTTCTGCTGGAAACGTTTGAAATTCATAATAAAAGACTTTGGGGTTCAGTTCATGGTGTCTTTGTCTCATTAATCTGTGGTACATGTTGGGTATGTGCTTTCCTATAATGTGCAGAATTGTTTTTTCATTTGTAGATGATAGGAACATTCTATTGGTAAGTTTCGGGTTTATCTTAGGTGATCTGATTCATTTTATGATCTAAAAAATTTCTTTTAAGAAATATATTGAGTTTGCAGGTTCCCCGCCCCTTGGGTTCCAAGTTCACAGACTGTGAGCACGGGCCGACCTTGTCTGGGCTTCAGGAAATTTATGTGAATTTCTTACTTCGCTAAGGCTCTATCTTTCGAAATGCATCAAGCTATTGTCATTATCATAAAAATTATTCTTCAAAAACCTTTCAAGATTATATAATTGTATATATTTTGTAAATAATTTTTTGTATATAAATTTTTCTAACCCTTGTTGTGCAGCAACTTGGATTTGGGATTTATTTTCAAAATTTGTATATATTGGAGTTTTGGGTATTTTTATTTTCATTTGTGTAGGTGAGAACCAAGCCATTTGAAGAAGATTTGTTGGGGTTTGAGCTAGATCTAGGACCTTCAGGGTAATATCTGGTCTCCGAAAATTTTTGTAGGACTAGCATCAAGAATTTTGCAGTGATTTCGGTGATTTTTGAAGATCTTAAGCAAATAAAATTTTTGGGCAAGGGTTTCAAAACTTTTAGGGGCCTCTGAGCCTAGAATCGCCCTTCCAAGCCTTGTTGTGGCCTCCTCTTTCTATGGTAAGCCACAGGCTTCGATAAGCCTTGATCCCCTTGTCGTCTCCCATTTTTTCTTGGCCGTCAAGCCCTAAGATCTTTCTTCCCTTAACCGCGGGCCCTTAGGGTTTTGGCCTTTCTCCTTAGCCCCTGTCATGGGTTTCTTTGGCCATTGTAGGCCTAGACGCAAGCCTTGGCAACCTCCGTCCTCCCTCCTCCAGCCCTCCTTCCTCTTCCCTTCTCCCTCAGCCTCTTCTTCTCTCCTCCGTCTAGCCTCTGCGCCCTCTGCTACCCTCTTTCCTCCCTCTTCCTCCTCTGCCGTGGGCTTTCAACCCCTCCTCGGCCCTCTGTCCCTAAGCCGCAACCTTCTTTGAGTTGTGGCAAGTCTCTAGGGCCTTCTTTTCCCTAGCCGTGAGGCCTATCAGGCCTCTTGGCCTTAGTCACAGGCCTAATAGGCCTTGGGGCCTTTCCTTCTTCTTGGCCCTCATTCCCATTTTCAATCAGTGTGGGTGGTTAGTTGATTTTCAGAGCTCATATTTGGTGGCTTTGCAATGAATTGGAATCACATTCTTGTGGTTACAGATAGTACTTCTTTGGAGAAATTTTGGAGAAAATCTTCAGGGCCCAAGGCCTAGGAGTTTGGTCTCTTAACCCTCCATATATCATTGTTTTCTATAGCAAGAATAAAAACTCATAACAATGTTAAAAAGACACATTTGTCATTAAATTGGTATAAAATCAACTCATAAGTGCCTAAGACATTAATGAATTAATTGCATGAGTTTGGGCATCCATCATTTGGCTAACTTCATGATTTATTGATGATTGTTACACTGCTTACTAAGGTCTGAAATACATCATTGGCATAAACAATTTTTCATTGTTTGCATTCTATATTAAGTACTCTAATCTAACTCAAGAAAAAGTGCTGATTTTAGCACTTTTTTGTCATTCAGACATTTATTAATTCACTGTTGTCATAAAGGTTCATCTATTGCTCATTAGATGTGATTGGAATATATGTGACATAGGTTCGCTCTTGTTTATTGCTCATGGTGTTAGAGATTGGCTTATGTTGTTCATTGCTAGTATCAATATACTATCAAAGCTAATGTTGTGTTTCCTTGTGAATCTCATAAGTATCAAAGTTCATAATCTTTGTAATTCACTCCCTAAAGCACATCTAATAATTTTGGTTGCCTAATAAATCTAAGTACTCAATGGATATTGATATCTATTGTCTTTGACATAATAATTTTGGTGAATAATGCTTTAATTATTGTCACTCTCGTTTCATTGTCATTATATTGATAACTTTACATTGGCATTAAAGTTTCTAATTGCAAGATTGGCATTGTCTAGAGAGCATTGATCTTATTGCCAAAAAATCATTGGCTAATTGTTCAAAGTAAATAAGCGCTCTAACTGTCATTTTCATGGTTGATATCTATTGTGGATATTTGGAGTATTGGTGATCTATATTGAGCGATTTTATCTCTTGTTGGCACTTGTTAATTTGACACACACTCTTGTGGTTGAGATTGTCCCTTATTCTCAATTGATAAGTACTTATTATCATAATTCAAAATCACTCATAACCAAAGTACTTTAACATAAACAATCTTAGCTCAAGAGTACTCAATAATCTTGGACTCTCATCCTAAGGTTAGAATTGCATTAATAATTTACGTCCAAGCATAAGCCTGGTTGATAGAAAATAGGACCAACTGTCTCATCTAGCTTGAAGAGCCTAGCACCTCATTAGTGGTTAACACAGTGACCTTGCAGTCGTCAGAGCCACAATGTCTGCAGCGCGAAAGGCACCGGGTGGTTAGTACCTAAGGGGAGGTATCGTTAATCAAGCCTTTGCTTACTTCCCCTTGGCCTCTTTCTCACAACCTACTCTAGATACTAGCTTCAAAATAGTTAAGAGGGAGGGCACACCTAGAATAGGCAAATAACTAAAATAAACCAAGATCTTGCATCACAACTAAGTCATAGGGATTGCATCTCATCTAGGATAGTTAAGCATCCATTAAGCAGTAGTCATTCATCCAATCATTTGGTCCTTAATATTATAAAGCAAGTTGACTCCATTAGGCACTAGTCTCATTAAGAATTTAATCTAATCTTTAAAAACTTGCTAAATCAACCAAGTGTCTATGCCATTCAATCGTGTCTCCCAAACTCGTTGGTTGCCAACTTGTCCTTCATTTCAATCTTCCACAGGGACTACCCCCTGTAGCCTGATGTTGGGAGACAACTAGAACGGAGAGGTTGGGGATCAAAGTGACAGTCCTCGACTTGAGTCATCGTCGCACCGTGCCTATACAATCTAAGCAACAACAAGATGACTTCATTCAGGAGGAGTTGCGAACAAGGATCTTCATCCGAAGAAGAGGACTTCAAATGATGATGTGGCACTTGCAACACGAATGAAGAGTAAGCAGAAGGACTTGAGTAAGATCAAGTGTTTTAACTGTGGCAAAATGGGTTATTTTTCGTCGAGATGTCCGATGAAGAAGAAGACGGGAGATGACAAGAAGAAAGGGAAGCAGGTCATCGGTGTTGCCACTTCTGTTGAGATAGATGCTCTCACCAGGAGATTGGAGAAGGAGGACTTTGTCTTGATCAAGGGACCATCGATGAGGCTGCATGGTACGTGGACAGTGGTGCATCGAAACATATGACAGGGTCACAGGACATATTCAAGGATCTAGTTGAGTGGGACTCAAAGTTGCACATGCTGTTGGGCGACAAGAGTCGAAAGGAGATCCAAGGATTGGGAATTGGGCCATTTAGGATGGAATCAAGAAAGATGACATGAATCTAGGATATGTTTGTACCGGGACTCAGATATAGCGTGATATTTGTCTCAACAATCGAGCAGAAGGGGTTTGAGGTCTTGTTCTAGGATGGGAAGGCAAGACTCAGGCCCATAAGCTCTAGCTCCACAGGTGTTGTGATTGGAGTTAGAGAGCATGGTCTATATAGGCTAACGGGAAAGCCTATGGATTATGGGAAGAAGAAGCAAGAGGACTAGGTGCAGGTTCCAGAGAAGCAGGGGCAGGTGCAGGTGCAAGCTTCAGAGGAGCAGGTATAGGTTCCAAAGAAGAAGGTCCAGGTTCTAGAGGCTTAGAGGGAGTCGATTTCTAAAGGGAGTTTGTAAGTTCAGAGGGAGACTTTGTAGCCCAAGAAGATCACATGGTCAATGGGGAGCAAGGGTGCTCCTACAACTGCCAAGAAGGAATCATGGAGGGATTGGAAAATGATTCAGGAGAAGAAGAAGAAGAAGCAGGATGCTTCCAGTGACAACGACACTTTCGAGAGAGGTGTAGTTCATGCTACAGGGAATGTTGCAGTAGTGAGCGCCAGCAGTTGGGCGAGTGTTGCGAGTAGTGATGATGATGATGATGATGAGCTACTTCCTAATCTTGGATTTTTTATAGTTTGGGAGGTACTCCAAGCCCTAGGGTTTCGAGTTTGGAGGTTGGAGCAACACAATAGGGCATTGTGGGCTTGGAACCCAAGGTGTTGGCTTTGCACCCAAGCTAATGGGTGTGAATCCATGAGGTCTACTGGACATGTGATGGATGGAGATGATAAAGGACATTGAGAGGAATCCAACGAAACGAAAATCATCGAATTTCGAGTTGTCTATGTGGAGATATGAATTTTTGAAGATATTGTGTGGGCTTGTGACACAAAGTTAAGTTCGACTAGATGTTTTAGTGACCTTATGACAGTTGGCAAGCCCTCTTGAAGTGGTTCACTGGAGCCCTTGTAAAGAGTATAAAAACAAAGGTGATTTGAGTCATTTCAACTTATCCCATGTGCACAATTCATACAAATACAACTTCTGAAGCAGTTGCAGTCACTTGAGGACAAGAAGTGGAGGTAAATAGGATTTTTTGGGTTAGCTTTGTCTCTTATGCAGGTCCGAGTAGAGGAGTAGGCAGGCCGCAGCTCCTAAATGAATTATGGGTTGATTTAGAGTGACCTAAGGGCTAGTTCTTTTCTCATTCAAGGAGTCGCAAGGTGGCTAGCAATCTAGCTCAGATAGAAGAAGAGGAGAGGTCGCAACAATTAGGAGGCAGTTTGGGAGAATTTGAGCAGGCTAATGTGGACTGCCATCTTGCCCTAACCAAGAGCCTAAATTGCAGCAGTGTTGCTGATCCAAAATGGATCTTGGATAAACCTAGACTTCATATAAGAGGTAAAAGGTGCTAAATGGCACAAATCCTTTGTAAATCCGAGTCGGATAAAGAAAAGGTTCTTTAAAGAGAAATCGCATCGAAGGAAGGCCTTCATGCGATATCAAAACCCTGGGCAAGCGATTTACGATTGCGATCGGCGGATCAGCGATCGGCACAGTCAAAGGGAAGTTGTACAGGCCTCGGGCCGTTGAACACAGCGATTGCGATATGCCGATAAAGCGATAGCGATACGCCGATGCGATCGGCAATCAGCGATCAGATCGCACAAATACAAAGGGTCGTCACATATGCGATAGAGCGACTTGCGATAGCGCTGATAAAGCGATTGCGGTATGCCAATAAAGCGATTGGCAATAGTTGATCGCATCGCAAAAAGGCATGGGAGACGGACCATTACTCTTGGGCAACGCAATATGCGATATGCTATAAAGAGTGCGGACCCAAAAGGTTTCATGGACGTGATTGAATATAATTTGAAATCCGGATTTGCGGATTTTCTTTGTATTTACTGTGTATTGGGTTGTTTGGCTTACGCAATGCGATTGCGATATTGCGATAAAGGGACGGACCTGAAGGGTTTATAAATGCAGCTACATATTATTTGAAGTCCGGGCTTAAAGCCCATGCTGTGTTTTCATGCGTTTTGCCTGTGTTTTCCGTTATATTGACATTTCCAGGATTAAGGTAGAAGAAAGGCCGCCAATTATTTTTCAATTGAAAAATGCTCCTATTCTTAAAGCATTTTGTGCCACACTATCAGGGGGCATTGTGAAACAGGAATGCATTATAGAAGACGCAGAGCCATAGAGCCAGTGAGCCAGAGGGTCAGTCGAAGAGACGCAGAGCCGCAAAAAGGAATGATTCCTCATGATTGGGGACAGAGGAACGGATGGAAGCCACATAGTCAAAGGATTCCTCAAAGGCCAGAGAGCCAAGCGAAGAAGCTAGTCTCCCTTCAGGGAGCTCACAGCTAGGAAAAAGGGCCACAGAGCAGAGAGCTAATAGAGTCGAGAGCCACAGAGCCGTAGAGCCGCAGTTCCAGAGAAAGCCAGAGAAGCCACCAGAGATTGGGGCGATGGCAAAGGGGTGATTTCCCAGAGAGCTCAGCGTAGCAGAGTTGTAGAGCGCAAAAGGCCAGAGAATCGTAGATTCACAGAGTGCCACCAGAGGTTGGGAGGACAACAAAAGAGCCACCAGAGGTTGGAGGCAGAGCTTCAAAGCTCAAAACAGACTTCTAAGAGCCATGGGCTGTAATGAAGTTGCAGAATAGCAAAGAGATCAGATGATCAAGCTGTTGTTGGTGTTTGATGTGTGTTGAAGACAGAAGAAGGAATTCCAGAGACAGTAAAAGAATTATGAGGGAGTTGGTGCAAGCCAGGAGCTCAAGGTAGCCCAGAGCGCTGATTGAAGGAATCTAGTCTAGAGAAACCTAGATCTGTCTGCAGAGTATGGACAGCCAGCGGAATAAGATGGTATTCTAAACCCATAGGTTCAATCGTAAACCAATGGAGTTGAGTGTGGAACTTGTAAAAGAATTTAAGCCATAATCTCAAAAAGCCAAGTCGAGTTGACTAGAGCTCATGGAGATGTAGCCCAAGAGATTTGGGTGAACTCCTAATTATATTGTTGTTATGTGTGTTGGTTATTATTTGCATTATTTGTTGTTATATGTTTTTATATCAGTTTAAACAAATCAACTTAAAGCACTTAACAGTTAAAGGCAAACACAAGCATACACCTATTTCAAGCACTTTTAATTCCGCAATTATCAATCATAAGCATAGATCGGGGGAATATATAAGCTTTGGAGTGGGAGAGGTTCTTGTAAGCACGACAAGAAGCCTTTAGGTCCCCATTTCAGATCAGGTGGTATTAGAGCATCAAGTTGATTAACCCCACCTTCAAAGAAGGTGATATCAGAGTTGGTTATATCAGAGTAAATTATACCATAGCAGCTTGTATCATGAAGCAGGTTTTATCATGATGCAAGTGGTATCTGATCAGAATGCTTGATTGATAGAGCAATCCATATGCTTGGTTGACTTGAAAGGTGTTTGATTGTTTGTAAACTGACAATTGTTTGAGTTTGCAGAGGTGAAGGGAAAGCTATTGATAGCTAAGTCTAGGAGAGGACAAGAAGGAAGAAGGGTTGAAGGCATTCTTCTTATCCCAAAGGACCTCAAAGCAATCCTTGAAGCACAAAAGGCTTGTTGCAAAAGGTTACTTCAGTAAGCTCTTTGTCAATCTTGTTTGAAGTTCTTTTGTTCATTCTGATAATGACTACTACAAGTGAGTCTTCAAATTCTTCTTTCTTCACAAGATTCTTTGATGAAGACATGAAGCAAGATTGGTTCACCATGACGGATATGGTGAGAGAAATGTATGAGGATGGAAGGAAGAGCATCATACTTCGAGAGCAATTGAATTCCATGAAGGAAGAGAAGCAGTTGCTTTCTGACAAATTGCAGGAAATGGAGAGGCAACTTCATATTGCAAATATGAACCCGAAAAGGGTGCATGAGTTGGAGACACAGCTCCTTGTTGCCAAAGAAGCCTTAGTCAAGTATCGGCTTGAAGAAGAGGTAAACAATTCATGTTTGTCTTCAAATTCTTCTAAGAATGTTTATGTTGGTTCTTTTGAAAAACATACCGGAGGCGTAGGTTCCAAGTTAATGTCCAAGATGGGCTATGAAGGAAAAGGCTTGGGCAAACATGCACAGGGTATTGTTGAGCCAATAATGGTTGAGGAAAGGCCTAGGTATTTGGGTCTTGGCTATGGACAATCTTATGGAGAATGTTCCAACACTACCTTGAAGACAATTGAAACAGTTCCAAGGAGTTTCATTTCAGGTCTTCTACCTCAAAAGTGTAAGGATTGTATTCATGGGGAATGCAATAGCTTGAAATATCACTTTCAGGAAGAAGGTGTTCATAAGCAGACACTTGAACCAGAGAGTTGTGGAAACTCTAAAACCATTGAAGAGGTTGCTACTTCTTCATTCAATTCACCTCCTCATGAAGAAGAGTTAAACAATTCCTGTTTGTCTTCAAATTCTTCTAAAAATGTTTATGTTGGTGCTTTTGAAAAACATACCAGAGGCGTAGGTTCCAAGTTAATGTCCAAGATGGGCTATGAAGGAAAAGGCTTGGGCAAACATGCACAAGGTATTGTTGAGCCAATAATGGTTGAGGAAAAGCCTAAGTATTTGGGTCTTGGCTATGGACAATCTTATGTTGAAAGTTCCGACGCTGCCTTGAAGACAATTGAAACAATTCCAAGGAGTTTCATTTCAGGTCTTCTACCTCAAAAGTGTAAGGATTGTATTCATGGGGAATGCAATAGCTTGAAACATCACTTTCAGGAAGAAGGTGTTCATAAGCATACACTTGAACCAGAGAGTTGTGGAAACTCTGAAACCATTGAAGAGGTTGCTACTTCTTCATTCAATTCACCTCCTCATAAAGGTAATAAGGTGAAAAAGAAAGGAATAAATCTGGTTCTAATCATATTCCTTTTAATTATGTTCAGCATGATAAATTTCCATATAAGTATGGGAAAAGAATTGCCTGTTCCTTTTGTGGTTTGGTTAACCATAGCGATTATAGATGTTGGAAGAGAATGGCCACATACAGGAAACTTTTGAAGGAAAAGAAGCAAGAAGCCAAAGGTCCATTGGACAAGGCAAATCATGCTGTCAAGAGGATGCACATGTGTTGCACTTACTGCCATAAGCAAGGACATATTGTTGCAAAATGTTTGACTTTGAATCCAACAATGCTTCCACAAAACTTGAATATGGTGGAAAGAGAAAATGGCAAGAATGGAAAGAAAGATTCCATGATTGATGTGTTTCAGGATGATTCACATGTTGATGTTGGTGTGCAGACAAAAGTAGGACCTCTGAAATGGATTGGTAAGAAATGGTTAGAGTTCTTATCCAATTAAGATTGCATGTCTATTGATATAATGCATCTATTTGCATTTCTTTGTTAATGGAATGCAAGTTGCAGGTTTTTACCAAGAAGGTGAATGGAAAAAGTTGAGTAGGAGACTCACTTTATTGTTGCAACGTTATATTCATTTCACCTTCGAAAGTACAGTGTGCTTAAGCGAAAGTTGAAGGATGAAATGCATGCATAAGCATGATATGCATGAACACAGGGATGTTGATGATTTCCTTGTATTTGAACATGTATGTGTAATTAACTTGAAGAGTTGATTGCTTTGTTTTTAAACATGCATGCAATATTGACTTGAGAAAAGTTGATTTGGTCTCCAAGATGGAGATGATGATGAAGTGTTTCATCTTTGAAAAAGAACTGTAGAATTCTTTTTCTACATGTTTGACTTGAAGGGTCAATTGTTGTAAAGGCATGTTTTGTTGGCTTGTTCTCTAGTCAATCATTTGTATGCAGATGTAAAGACATGGAGGTGCTCACAAGATGTGAAATCTGTTTCTTTTGTTGAAGTAAGAGTTTAGGCCATCCAGTTGTTGTCTGTTATCCTGTTGTTGTTAACAGTGGTTGTTGGCAATATGTTAAACAGATACAAATGTAAATTTTTGTGGAGAAGATGTAAATTCACATTTGTTTGAACCACCTTGGATCAATGATCAAGGAAGAGAAGTTCAAACTACCTTTTGTGACTTTCTCAGCAGGAGTTCTACATGAAGTCAAGGAGGAAGACAGTTCTTCCCAGGAGGACAAGCACATCCAGGAACGGAGTGTTCAAAGGCTTTGGTTCAGAGGCACTATGCAAGGCAAGTGTATGGAGGCTGAAAGAAGAGGGTGAGGTACTCTCATTTTCTGTTCAGATCAGTATATCAGTCTTTTGGAGTCCAAAAGCTTTTTAGTGGGAAGGAAGGCAAACACAAGCATACACCTATTTCAAGCACTTTTAATTCTGCAATTATCAATCATAAGCATAGATCTGGGGAATATATAAGCTTTGGAGTGGGAGAGGTTCTTGTAAGCACGACAAGAAGCCTTTAGGTCCCCATTTCAAATTAGTTGCACTAGTCAAAGAGGTATGTGTATGTTGTATCTATGTTGAATTGTTGCTAGGAGGATAGTGTCCAAGTGTGGACAAAAGTGTTGGGTACCTTGTGGACAGTTGGAGGGCAGCGTGTAGGTGACCCAAGAGTAGCCCTAGAGCAACAAACTTGGACAGTTGTAAGTTGGGTGAAAGATTGAGCCTATGAGTAGCTCCTTGATGGACAAAGGAGGCTACTACAGGAGAGGTAGTTTGTAGCTCAAGATTGGCCAACCTAGAGGAGCAGATTGGAACAACCAAATTTCATTATAGCAGAAGAGACTTGAAGCAGTGATAGGTGGCAACCCTCCTGCCCTATGTTAGCCTTCATATAGCAACAGTGTAAGGCTATAGTGGGAAGAAGACCCTGAGTAGTTGAGGAGCAGCAGTGGACAGAGGGAGTTGTTCACAAACGGAGTTGTGAACAACTCAAATAGAGTCTCAATGCGTTGATGTGTAAATGGACTTAATATCAATGTGAGAGCAATTAGAGTTGTGTTTAGTGGACGGATGTACTTGATTCATTGATAGACGCAGAGTTGTGATTGTTGCAGATTGGGAGTGAAGGATCGGCAAGATGGATACGACATAGAGGTTGTGATTGTGCACTAGATTAGTGAGAGGGTCATCGTATTTTGTATTCTTGTACTTGTGGATATTTGAGGGCCATTATCCCTGGTACGGGAGCCCCAAACAGTTGTATTATATGTTGATAATATAACGACGTTGGGTTACATATATTATTATTATTGTTCTTATTGTGCACGTGATTGATTTACTACATTATATTGTTCTGTTGTGCAAAGTAGCTTTGTTGAGATTCTTGGTTTGGTAGCATCAATGATCTAAGATTCTATCCTAGACACCAAGGTCATGGAAAATCAATAAGGTCCACATAAATCAAGGTGAACAAGTTCAAGGGATTTACCTAAAGTGCATTCTTTAGCTTTAAACTGAACTCTGGATTGCTTACCAAATTGACATGATTTGCAATTCAGGTGGAGAAATTTCTGGCAAGTCACGAACTGCTCCCATCTTGCTTGATTTGTATAGTTGAGAAAAGTTGATGTATCTCAATCTTTTGTGCCAAAGCCAACTTTCTTCAGATTTGCTCAAAAAGTAGTGCTCTTCATCGCCTTCTAGGATATAGACGTTGCCTAGAGTTCTGGTTCCCTTGATTATGGTCTTACCTGTATCCAAATTTCTTACCACGCAATTCTTTAATCTGAAAATAACTTCATGCCCCTAATCGCACATTTGACAAACACTTAATAAGTTATGTCTTAGCCCATCAACAAATAATACGTTCTCAGCCTTGGACCTTTTCTTTTAATACCATAGGTCCCTTTCCTTTAATAGTAGCAAGTAAGTTATTACCAAAAGTCACATTCTTTTCTTTCTTAATTTCATTAAAAGAAACAAACTTATCTCTATCACCTGTCATATGCTTTGAACAACCATTGTCAATGTACCATAGATTCTCTTGATCTCCTGCATATAATGCTAGACCATAATTTTCAGAGGAAGAAATTTTATTTTTCCATACCTAGGGAGGTTTTGTCTTCTACTCATGTTATAAGATGAAATCATCCTACTTCTACATTCAGTTTCTTCATGACCAAAGTTATTGCAAATAGAACATTCAACTTCATTCTGAAGAGGGGAGAAAGCATTATAAGAAGACTTCTTTGTTTTGCTTGCATTAAGTTATTTTCTTGTTTCTCTAGTCATAATCGTTTTATAAGCAACACAATGAACTGCCTTGTGACCAAAGTTGTGACAAGTGAAGCATTGAACATTGAAGTAAGAGTAGTTGGGAGTATAATACCTTTTTGAGTAGCTTGCCCTTTGTTCATGGAAAAGTTGTTTTGTCTGAGAATAGTTTGACACTTCATTCTTTTGTTAAGTCCTATAATTTTGATGATTGATTCCTTTTACTACATTGACGTAGATTTTTGTACATGTTTCAAAAGATTTCATATGTTTTGATGTTTCACCATTTTGATTTGGATTGTATCCAAGACCTGTCTTGATTAGTGGAGAACGTTGAACTTTAATGATTTCTTCTAAAGTTTCAGATCCTTTAGCAAATCTAAGATTTAGAGCCTTTGTTTTCTCAAGTTCCTTTCTTAGACCCACAATTTCAAGTTTTAAATTTTCAAAGTGCTTTTCTCTTTCTTGGACTTGTTTCTTCAAAGCTTCTTCTACTAATTTAGCTTCCTCTAGACAGATCTTTAACTGAGTTATTTCTTCAACAAGGGTGTTTTCTTTATACATACTGATTTCCTTTTCTTGAGTCTTGTTTATGACCCTGAGTCTATCAATTTCTTCTAAAGCATCCATAAAGACATCATCAGACTCATCTACACATTCTTCTTCAAATGTCATAACTTATAAGTAATTGACAATCTTGGTCTGATTCATCATCCTCATTATTGGAAGAATATTCACTATCTTCATAAGTATAAAAACTTTTCTTGCTAGTAAAACCTCTTTTAACATTCTTCTTTGAAACATTCTTTCATTTTTCATGATTTTCTTTGTAAGGACACTTAGCGGCATAATGACCTACTCTTCCACAAGCAAAACATTTGAAAGGAAGCTCACCTTTGAACCTGTCAGTTCCTACTTGGAGCTTCTTCACAAAATTCGCTTGTTCTTCATCTGAAATGTAACTTGTTTCCTGAGGCTCTTCTTTTTCTTTCCCTTTGTTTGTGGCTTTGAATGCTACTCCTCTAATACCTGATGTATCCCCTTTTCTCATCCCATAAGTTGTCAAGATCCCATGGAGTTGGTCAATAGTGAGATTCTTCAAATCCTACATTTCTTCAAAGGCGAAGAATTTGGAATCGAACTTCGGGGTTAGTGATTTCAAAATCTTTTCAACAATAGTAGTATCCTTTATTTTGTCACCAAATTTTTTCATTGAGTTAACAATCTCATCTACTCTAAGGAAAAAGCTTGCAATGCTTTCATCATCATGCATTCTAAGAGTCTCATATTGAATTCTATACGTTTCAAGTTTAGCACTCTTAACCTTAGTGTCACGACTCACCTTCATAGCTTTGCACAAGCTTATCCCATATTGCTTTTGCGGTGTTCAGCTGCATGACTTTCACAAACTCAAATTCAGCCAAACTTCCCAAGATAGCATTTACAACCTTTGCATTGATCTCATACTTTCTCTTCCCTGCATCATCTGTGGGAATGGAGGTTGGGTATTGATATCCACCTTCAACAATTGCCCATACATTAGCTCCTAGTGCCTGCGAATACACTCTCATTCTGATTTTCCAAAATATAAAGTTAGCTCCATTAAACAAAGGTGGCTTGATAGAAGATGATAGATCTCCCTTTAAGCGATCAAGCTGCTTTTGAGGGACTTGCTCTGATACCAATTGTTAGGAAAAAAACTGAGAGGGGGGGTAAATCAGTGTTTTTAATTCGCTTTTACTTTCAATTTCATATTCACAATTTTGTACGCTACCATCATTCATGCAACCCGCGTGTGTATGCGACTTCAGTGAGATAAAACCGCGAATATCCAGTTTACTTAATTTGTCATGAATTTCATCAGTGATTTAACTTAACCAGTGCATCATTGTTTCATTAGTTATTCATTATGCAATAACTATGAACAGTAAAGAGCAAATAAATCATCAATAAACAAGAAACACACCAACACATGAGCACACCGGGATTTTAGGTGGAAACCCAATGTAAGAGAAAACCACTGATGTTGTTGCCTTTATCTTCTTCTTTTATTATAAAGAAAAATTTCATTACAAGCTTGTATTGGTGCAGACTCTTACCGGCACGCAAGCTCCCACTACAGGAGGCTACAACCTCCACTCATTCTCCAACACCCACTGAAAGGGAGCTACAACCCCCTGATCTTGTTTACCGGCTCCTGCCAGAAGGGAGTTCCTACCCCCTCACTGAAGGTAGCAACCCTCAGCACTTTGTGGACCACGTTTCATAATGTTTCACACTAGATCCACCTATCTCAAACAAACATCAAAATATGTAGGCCAACTTTCATCAACAGTAAGCCCAAGCCAATATACCAATCTAAGTACTGAATCACATAATCTGAATACAATAACTGAATCATCGTTGAATACCCACTGAAACACTGAATACTAGACCAATATTGAATCATCATGACCAAATCATACCAATGCACAAATAATCATCATTATACCAAGCCATCAAATCAATCTATTGAATAACCAGTCATAAGTCAAGGTAATAACCACGCTGTCATCAACACATAATTAATCTACAGTTATTACAAACCCTGATCAAATTTACTTCATAAATTATACACTACTGTATTGAAGCATACCCGCGTACATACGCACTTTCTATGTATAATACCTGCGTACAAATCTCAATTCACTGAAATGTTGCAACATAATCACTACATCACCCACTAAGTTACTGACATACTGAGTCACAGTAGAAACTAATCATAAATCAGCATTTTGTGGCATCATTACAAACCAATATTCTGATCCACAACTAAATCAACCCCTATCAACACTGCCAAATATAGACCATGCTAATCAAGATATCATTGACAAACAGCAGCAAATAAAATAGACAATCATTTGTCATCATCAAGCAGCAATTTAAACCCTAGTATATATACATGACCTCCATAAGATAGATTTGTGTATGTACGCAATTATCATGCATAACACTCGTGTATATATACCAACATACTGAATAAAATATCACAAAATTTATATGTGGCTGTGCTAAACCGAATCCACGTATGTATGCTCCCTTACTAAAGAAACCAGCGCACAAATCTTGAACTACTGAATCAGATCTTCACTGCAAATCAAAATCATACTTCTACAAATTTTACTATTGAATTGCAGATCACTTCAAACACATTCAGGGAAATCTTGCATCATTAGATATTCAAAGATAAACAAATCAGTCAAGTATAGCCATTAGTACTTGAAGCACTTTCAGATATTCCAGATTTGAGTCATCTCCTTGCTCAAATTCTAGAGTTTGATCTAACTATCAAAACTACAAAGCTAGTAAAAGGCCAAGGATTAGCTAAGCTTCTAGCTGAATCCAACTGTAAAGTGCTCGAAATCAATTATGTTTTAGAGATACAAGGGAAGAATCCACAAGACCCTTCTGTCCTTGTAGAAGGGGAGAATCCACAAGAACTTTTCCTTCATCCTGAATAAAAGAATCCACAAGAACCTTTACTTTCAGATCAAATCAGCCCTTTACACATTGATGAAAATTTTCAGTTGTTAGGTTGGTACCAAGATATTGTAAATTTCTTGATCCATTTTGAATGTCGAGCATCATTCTCCAAAAGCCAATGTAAAATTCTCAAACTGAAAATAGTCAAGTACTGTATCATAAATGCAAATTTGTAATGGAGAGACCCACTAAATATTTTATTGTTATGTTTAACAGAATCAAAAACTGAAGCAATCATTGATCAGTTTCTTACAGGGTTTTGTGGAGGACATTATGCTTGGAGAGCAACAGCATATAAGATATGAAGGGGAGAATTTTATTGGCCAACATTGTCCTTACAAGTAGGAGCAAATGTCAGAAGTTGTGTTCCTTGTCAAATGTTTGCTGGTAAGCAAAAACTAGCAGCTCTTCCACTAGTCCCATCAATAGTCTCACAACCTTTTAGCCAATGGGGATTAGATTTTATTGGAGAGATTCATCCTACTTCAAGTAATCAGCATAGATGGATCCTCACTGCAACATACTATTTCACTAAATGGGTGGAAGCAATTCCAATGAAAAATGCCTCTGATTAAGTAGTAATTAAATTTATTGAAGAGAACATCTTATCTAGATTTGGTTGCCCAACTCAAATTGTCACTGATAATGCAGCATCTTTTTCTAGTGTTAAAATGATTGAGTTTTGCTAGAAATATCAAATTATGTTATATCATTCAACTCCATATTACCCACAAGGTAATGGCCTTGCTGAATCTTCAAATAAAAGTCTGGTAAAGGTAATTAAAAAGACTCTAGCATATCATAAAAAGAGTTGGGACTCTCATTTAGTTTATGCAGTATGGGAAAACAGGATTACTCCAAAGAGATCTATTGGTAAATCTTCTTTCCAGTTAGTTTATGGGAGAGATACAATCTTCCCTACCAATTTGGCTTTCCCTGTTTTAAAATTCCTGCAGGATTCAACATATGAACCTGATGATTTTTCAAGGAGAATAAATCAAATTATTGAACTAAATGAAAACAGAGATGAATTTCAATACAAATTGAAAAAGTATTAGAGTAAGATGAAGAGCCTGTTTGACAGAAGAGCCAGGGAAAGGGACTTCAAGGAAGGTGACCTAGTTCTAAGATGGGATTCCAGGAGAGAAGAAAAGGGAAAACATGGCAAGTTTGACAACCTATGGTTTGGACCTTTAGCAATTGTTGAAGTGAAGGGAAACAACACTTTTGTGCTACAAAATCTTGAGGGGCTATATTCCACTTACCCTGTAAATGGAAGGTTTCTCAAACATTACATTCAGTACTGAGAAGTTGAAGTAGATTTCTTTACTACCATTGTAAAAACTCTAGTTTCTTTTACTTTTCAAGCTGTCAGTGTGAATTTTTACAGCAGAAGACTCCATAGCCCGAGGAGAAGGCACATGGATCTGTAGGTTCTCTGCATTCTACTGGAGAAAGCAGTCCCCAGTTGGAGCTAATGTTGTACCATTTTTTGGTTTTAGTAAGTTAAAATCAATTACTCAAAAAATGAAAATATTTTTCAAAAAACGTTAAGCTAGGGTATGGACAAAAAGAATATTGAATAAAAAAAGCTAGGTAATATTTTGATAAATATGTCCATATCAAACAAAATGTTAGGTTAGACAGAAAAGAAAAAAGCAATAAACTCTGAAAGTGTGCAAGTCCAAGTGCCACTACTTTTACTTTATTATGTGAAATAATGGTTGTGTGCAACTTGTCATAAATGTCACAACTCATGACAGTCAAATAGTTTAATCTTGACTAGTTTATCTTTAAATTTCATGTCTATAATTAGAGAATAAAGATCTAGCCAAACTGTTTGATCTTGGCAGATCAGTAGTTAGTTAGAGAATAATAAGGAGGTCATCAGTTTAATCTGAGCCCTTGGATGTTATAAGGTTAGAATTAGATAATTTGCTTTTCAAAAGAAAAAGGAAAGATAATGGTCTGCTAGCCTAAATGCACCCAATTAAGTGAAGATAAAATGTTAGGGTAAATAAATGGGTAGGTATAAGAAAAGTTGCAGAAGTACATTTACCATGCTTGATCATGTGTTTCAGTGTACAGGAGCAGTTATGAAAGTGAAAAGGTGTTCACAAGTTGATTTGGTTAACTTCCCCTCATTTATTTCATTCCCCACTGTTGGACACATAATCCTCTATGGGTTAGTGTGGAAGCCGAATAGACTAAGGAAGTCCAAAAGACCTTGGAATACGAAACCAAAGGTCATATGAATGTACTATAAATGTATATCATTTGTTAATAATAAAAGATACTCTCATGTTTATCATTCATATTCTGTTGCTGCCATGTGTGTGTTTAACATGGTATCAGAGCAGGCGATCTCCTGCCCTGCTCAAGTATGAGCCACTTGTTTATGTGAGCTTGTTTTTCTGTGGCCTTTATGTGCATGTCAATCATGCACCTCTACCCATAATCCTAAAATAGTAAAAATTGGCGTCCTAGGTCTGCAAATTCAAATGTTTTATATCAGCCTGTGTTACCAGTTTTGTCATATACTTTATTGAAACGTTGAAGTTTTGTTGATACGCTAACGGTCTCTTTGCCGTTGCGTTACCTGTTTGTCAACACAACATCATCTTTGAAATCCATGCATGCCTAGCGCTTTCTCTTTCTTACAATTTCTCTACCACACTACCGATTAGTTCTGACCTTCTGGTCCAAATATTCTCCTATTTCATTGTTGTGCAGAGAAACGCTCATTCACTCAGCGTTATTTGTGGCCATTTTTGTTCTGCCATTCTGAATCTGCTCAGTCATTTCACTCAAATGTTTCTCTATAATAATTTGCACAAAAAACAAAAAAACGCCATTCTGGTCAGCTTGTCAGCGCTCATTGGGTCTAGGCACTGCTCCTGTTCCTTTAACACTCTCTTCTCTGAGTAGAGCTCGTCGTTAAACGTTGGTGCACATCCAAAGATATTTGCTCCTGTGGCACTACCGAAATCCAGAGGCGACAAGTTGTTATCTCCTCCAGAGGTGGGACACCTCCCCTGCATCACACTCGCATATCGTTCATCGATGGTCGTATTCTCATTGTAGATTATGTTTCTGAAAACTACGCAGTGTGCATGTCCAATGGTGTGAACGCCTAAAAGTGCAACCATGTCTCGAGGAGAAAGCCCTTGATTTTGAAATGCGGAAACAAGTCGATTCACATCAAATGTTGGAGAAGGAATATTTGTATGTGCGGTGTCTACACTAGCACTTGTGGAGTCCCTCCTTCCCAGTACCATTTCCCAATAAGGGCATGCGCTCAAGACCACAAAATCTCAAGCATCTGAGAATGATACATGCCACGGGTTCGGCACCTGGTTCATCACGTTCAAGTCCAACATTCTCTGGTTACATGAGCTGGGGTGGAGATTCATCTTCTGAATAATAAAGATAGAGAGAACAACAGTCACAGCCACAAAATGAGTCCATTGTTGCGAAAAGGTCGCAAAGAAATTGATCGTTTTCATTATTAGAAGGTCTGAGTTCCTAATCCCCAATTTCTTCACCACCATTACATCGATCATCCGCGCCATTCTGTCTTTGCATAAAATCAACGTGCAGGGACTCTGGATAATCTGAAGCAATCTCTTGTCCGAGCCTGCTAATTCCGTCATCAGGTTCCATATTCCACTTGCTCAATTCCGTTAAAGTTGAACAGGTCAGAAATAGATACAATCTCTTGGCGCAGCGAAAGCGTGGATGAACCCTTGTGTGAAACTCTGCGTGGGCTTCATTGATTTCCCAAGAGAGGGTTGTATGTAATAAAGGAAACACCCACACAAAGCACCAAGAGGAGGTACCACTACAGAATGCATGCGTAGAGTTGAAAGGATGCATTGCATGGAATTGTAGGATGTCTGCTTTGATTGAGGGGTTGCTAGATGCATTTTCACTTCAGTGCCTAGCGCGTGTGCCATTCACATTTCATCCTCAATAAACCAACTGGAGTTTACAAACGTTGGATTGATGGTCTACGCAGAGATTGTTAGTTTCAATGACAAGAGGAGTATCGGTTTAACAAAATTGGTACATTGGTATGCAAATCAATGTTAATGTCGTTCACTAGACCCATGGAACGTGCAATACTGTAAACTTCTGGCAGTGCAATATATGTTGAAGGTCAAGCTATTGGCTCGGACGCCCACTTGTTTCATTTGGTGAAGCAATGACTGCCTCCTCGGGAAAGCCATGCCTTGCATAGGTTGCCATCATAAGAGTCCACGAGCACTCATCTCGTTGAAGCATTCGGTTGAAAACTCTGTGAGCGTCTGCCAGCTTTTCGCACTTAACATACATTTTAACAAGTGCATTATGTAAAAGGCTATCTACTTTAATTCCAATCTGATTAATGTGAGTGTGTACTATTTTAGCTTCTGGTAAAGCTTTGTCCCGAATGCAAGCCTCCAACAAAGAAACATATGTAGAAGAATCCACAGAGTTGTCAGTAAAGCATAAAATATTCAAGGTTTCATTCAAGCAACCCTGTTTACACAATATTCTGATATCGATCAAAGGCAAACTATTGCCTTTGGCATTGTATTAGAGTTTGGAGTGCGTTGAGGTCCTCATTGTTTTACTTCTTTTTTTTAGGTTAAAAAAATGGCTCCAATTGGTGCAATATTAGAGTTACTGGACAATCTAATACTCTCTACTATGGATAATACAATCAAAATCAGAAAGGATTTTCTTACCGATATTCACAGTTGTTTACATCTACATGACAAGATTGAATTTTTGCAGCTTGAATCTCAGCTACAGCAAGCAGAATTACAACAATGGAGTCGTCATTCTGAACCTATTTCTGTTCAGAACAACGAAACAAACTCCCATAAACAGCAAGTCAATAATGTTCAAATTCAGATTCAATGCCTAATGCAACAACAGATTTGCATGCAAAAGAAAAAATTCAGCCTGCACTTCCCATGTCGGTCATCAGACCTTGGGAAGAGCTTGTCCACAACAAGCACAGAACTGGTCTTGGATATGACAAGAACGTGTCCTTTCATATTCCAGACTACTCCAAACCAATCCAATTTCAAAGTGTTGGATTTCTTCAGGATGGTTCATCTTCACCTGCTCCTCATGACAGTTCACCTCCAGCTATTCCAGATTCTACCCCTCTTCCACAACAACAGGTTGTGAAATGCCAACACTGTGACCGAATTGGCCATCTGAAAGATCATTGTTTTGATCTTCATTCATGTAAGCACTGCCATAAAACCAGTCATTCTTCAAACAGATGCTTCAGAAACAAACCTCTTGCAAGAACAAAGATTCATCTTGGATGGTTCGCTTCTTGGAAATGGGCATCAACAGCCAAGAAGATATTCCAGTCATGTGTCAGAACTTGTTCTAGAGTATTGAACAGTCTTGCAGTTGATTTTTCTCCGTCATCTCACCTTGTATCTGATAGGGGGGGAAATGATGGTCATCTACAAGCTTCAAAGCCACATCAAGTGAGCCTAAGCCACAACCTGCCATACCAGATTCAGAGTTGTAGCCAGAGACAAAGATGCCCCTGAGCATGCCCTCAGTTTATGACACCACTTCAAAGAATTGGGGACACTTCCTCTAGCTGAAGACTTCAGCTTCTTGCCAGTTTTGGAAGAGTTCCAGGAATTGCATTGAGCAATCCAGAGTTGTTGGTCATCCTTAAACCATCACACGTTGAGACTTCCCTTTTCAGGTTGAAGTTCTCCCTTTTATGCGGGGTGAGACCTCCCTTTCATGGTAGAAGGTTTCCCTCTTCAAAACATCAGAAGCACTTCCTCTAGCAAAAAACTTGAGTTTCATGCCAGACTTGGAAGAGTTCTGGGAACTGCACTAAGCGTTCCAGTGTTGGTGGTCAACCTTAAACCATCGCCCTTTATACCAACATTTCAGAGAGCACATTCAGCCTAGTGCTACCATGCATTTTTGCACGTTTTGTATTACAGCACTCTTCTTGGACTCATACATAACCATTCGGATTAAGGGGGGGAATGTTAGACACCTAATCCTCTATGGGTTAGTGTGGAAGCCGAATAGACTAAGGAAGTCCAAAAGACCTTGGAATACGAAACCAAAGGTCATATGAATGTACTGTAAATGTATATCATTTGTTAATAATAAAAGGCACTCCCCTGTTTATCATTCATATTCTGTTTCTGCCATGTGTGTGTTTAACACCCACTACATACTCACTAAATTCCTCATTTTCCCTCATTTCGTGTTAAAAAACCCCTTTTTCCTAGTGTGAAACCCATTTCCCTTTAAAAATCACTTTCCCCTTGTAATTTCCCTGAAACCCATTTCCCCTTGTAAATTTCCTACAAACCCATAAAACCCCTTAAAACCTAAGTTTGGTTTACCCTCCGCTTTATTTAACTTTAACTCCGCACATATAACTCTGTTTAACTCACCACCCTTGGTGTAGTTAAATAAACCCCGCCATAGTCAAAAACCCGGTCCCACTCCATTAACCCATCACATTATACTTTCAAACTCGCACCTTATTCATTAAATAATTACAAATCACTTGTAATTATTCCTCGAGCTCGCTAATCTCTGCACCTGCTCCCTCTGTGCATCCCGGTCGTGCGATAGCTGTCTGATCACCTGCTCCCAAATCTAATGATCCACAACTATATCGCGCTCTCCCGATCTCCGACCTTTACCCGCCCAAGAGCACGCAAAATTAGTGGTTTTGCTCAAGCCCCTTGTGGTTACGTGTCATCCCCACGTTAACTCGCGTGCCCTCAAGAAAATAACACCTCACGGCCAAAAGCGGTGCGATGAGTCTCCAAAACCGCTCCCCGCATACGACAAAACCATCCACTGTTTACTTTGTGCCAAATTTAAAAATAAAAATAAAAAATAAAATAAAATAACCGTTTGCCCGTTTAAACATGAAAACCCTCGTGTTCACTCCTTTCGCTCATTTTTTCACTAAAACTTATATAAACCTTCCTGTGCCACTCTAAGCCTCTACAACCGATTTAACCACTAATTACCTCCCAAAAACGCTCCAGACTCCATCCACAGACCTTTCAACTCAAATAATGTCATTGTGGCCCCCCCTGTCAACCTGTGTTTTTCTTAGCAATTGTTCTGTTTTGCAGGTGATTAGCAGAAGACCAGGATACTGGATAAATAGTTTTGACACTAGTTTAAAACCTGTTTACTCCAAGATTCTCAAGAAATCTATTCAAAAGGCTTCATTTATCATAAATTTGTGTACAAACAGAAGATCAAGTTTAAACCAGAGACAGAGCAGAAAGAAGTCATTTTACACAGTGAATGTTAAAACAGAGAATTTACACAGTTAAAAGATAAAACAGAGGAAGCAGATAGAACATACAGATGAAAGACAAAATGGTTAAAGTGTATCAGATGAAAGGTCATAAGTAAATATGACATCCAGCGTGAAGATCAAACAAACACGCAGCTTAAAGGGCAAAATATCAAAAGACCAAAGCTAGCAGAACCTAAATAACAGGGACAGCAAGCAGCAGTTAAATCGCTGTCTCTATCTTCTAGCATGAAGATATTTCCTTTTCGTAGAACAAATCCTTAAACAATTTAAGATATTTTCCTAGTTCTACTATTGTATAAATAACTCTCTTCTCAAGTTATTAAGGGTTCAGGGTTCAAACATTGAAACAAGCTCAGCAATGAACCAAGTTCATTGTTCACCATTGAACCAGATTGACCATTGAAAGAAAGTTCACTCTTGAAGAAGCATTTGTAAATCTTTGATGTACTAGCTTTTCTGGACCCTTAATACAAAGTAGAGGATTATGAATTCAGTTTCACACAGTTTGTGTTTCCTGTAAGTTTTTCCAGTAACACATTATGTTTTTCTTCATATTCTTATGTTTTACAGAGATACGTAAGTAGGAATAATTGTGTCTCAATCTATTCCTATAAGCTTCTGAAGTGATAATCTATAACAAGAATGGATTAATGAACTGTCTGTTTAATGAGTTCCCTCTAAATCAATAAATCATCATCATCTTGTTGTAAGCATAATCATATTCTCTTAAACCTTCTGAACATCAATTAGAGGTTTTCATACTTATGATTATTTAATTATCTGTCTGAAAATTGTGATAATCATATTTTTTTTTTATTCTCACCACTATTCAAACTTTATCATTGTGTGAAGTTTTATAGCAGCCCTCTACTTTGGGATTAATATTATTCAAAAGGTTAGGCATTATAGTGTTACATCTGTTTTATTCATTGGTCTTCCAAACTAAAACAAAAACCCCAAAACAATTATTTTAGATGCTCTGGCATTGATCGCTGACCACTATCATCTCAGAGGTACAACACCTGTAGCTAGACTTGAAGCCGTAAGAATGTTTCTTGTTTTTTCCAGTTTTCATAACTTTAAGGTATATCAAATGGATGTTAAATCTACATTTTTAAATGGGGACCTAGAAGAAGAAGTTTATGTTGAACAACCTGAAGGATTCATACTTGGCAATCATAAAAATCTTGTTTGCAAACTTAAGAAGACATTATATGGGTTAAAACAAGCTCCTCGTGCATGGTATTATCGTCTTGACAAGTATCTTCAGCAACAAGGATTCAAAAAGGGATCTACAGATAACAAATTATATATCAATTTTGATAAAGATAATCTTTTGATAGCAGTGGTTTATGTAGATGACATCATATTTGGAAGCAATGTTGAATCTATGAGTCAAGGATTTGCTTCAGTTATGCAACAGGAATTTGAAATGTCTCTACTTGGTGAGATAACACACCGTCTTGGTCTTCAAGTTCAACAAACTAAAGATGGTGTCTTTCTTTCTCAAACCAAGTATCTCAAACAGATTATGAAGAAATATGGAATGGAAGACTGCAAACCTGTATGCACACCAATGGTAACAAGATGCAATCTCAACCGAAATGATGACTCTCCTACAGTGAATCAACCAAAACACTAATTTATGATTGGGAGCTTGATCTATCTTACAAGAAGAAGAACAGACATTATGCATGCAGTTGGCATAGTTGGATGATTTCATGCAAATCCTAAGGAAACTCATCTCCAAGCAATTAAGAGAATATTCAAGTATTTGCAAGGCACTCAATGTTTTGGCCTATGGTATCCCAAAAAAGCAAACTTTGCACTTCATGCTTACACAAATGCAGAATGGGCAGGTAATGTTGATGACCGCAAAAGTACTAGTGCAAGAGCATTCTATTTAGGACCTCACTTAGTTTCTTGGTTCAATAAGAAACAAAGTTCTATCGTTTTATCAACTGTTGAGGTAGAATATGTTGTCGTTGCATCTTGTTGTACGCAACTTCTATGGTTGATCCAAACATTGCAAGACATTCAAGTCACTTGTCCTCAACCTGTAGCTATTCTCTATGACAACACTAGTGCCATAAGTATCTCTAAAATTCTTGTCATGCAATCAAAAACCAAGCACATCCCAATCAAATACCATTTTCTTAGAGAGCAAGTGCTTGAAACCTTGAACAAAAGGTCAAGCTGGAATATGTTCCTTCAAAGGAACAAGTTGCAAAGTTAGTTACCAAGCCTCTTCCACATGATTCCTTCGAATATCTCAGACAAAAATTAGGAATGACTACTGCCTCTTCACTCTACTAATTGTTCTAACAGGCATGTCATGTTCAGGGGGGGTTGTGACTGTAAACACCAGTAGTTTACTTTCTGTACGTGGATTGTATGAAACGACAATCTCGTGTATACGCAGTTTTTGAGCCAGACAGTCGCGTATGCCTCTCAGTAATGAAAAAGGAGTGGCACAAATTCAGGGGGAGCTTCTCATATGCTTCCATCATTTACTATTGGCTTTCTAGTTCTGACATTGATTTGTTGCACAAGTTCAAGGGGAGCATCTTCTATGCTTCTAATATTTCATTGTCGGCATTATGGTTTCTTCAGCACTACTTAGTGCATGATGTTGCATTATGATGAGTACATATTGGTAATCCGAATGTATGGTTGTTATTGCTATTACCACTGAAGATACATATGATATATGGATTGCATGAGATGAAGTTATGGATGATGTTTTACACTTGGTTAAGTTGGTTTGAACGATTAGTTCTATGATTTGTGATGCTGAAGGCTCTCTTGCTTGCACATATGTTATTGATGCATGTACATGTTGCCTATGGCGTTTAATATTGTTGCTTGAGGATTGTGGCTCTTGCTATATATGGAGAAAGAGAGTTCACCTTGATGATATGAGGTCAAGGGGATGAGTTGCTGACAGAGATTTATTGCACAATCTTATGCTTCAGTTGCAATTGCTTGGTGATGCTTGGAAGCATTGCATATTTGATCACATGATGATGATGTTGGGGAGACTGATGCTACATTGTGATCTCTTACATTACTTCTCGATGATAAATATGTTCATGTTACTATCATTAGGACATCTATGTTGTTGCTATCCGATATTTATGTTGCAGATTCCTATATGGTGCATGCCGGTTCCTAATGACTATCATGGTCTTGCTACCTCGTTATTGAGGTCCCTAGTCTTGGTTATAAGCGTCATAAATGTCTCTTGATGTCTCAAGAGCCATGTTTAATCATTAAAATTTAGTCATGTACGAGTTATTGGGATCAAGTCATACCATGTATGTAGTCCCATTATTTTGGGGCACTGATGTAAAACTTGGGTCAAATATGTAACCCATTATGTTGGGTGATTGATGTAATCATGACAGCATAGTCATTGGTATAAGACGAGTCATATTTGTTAAGTCATAAAGACTTGTACTCATTTGAATATCTTTAATAGGTTCAACCTATACTCAAAAGGAGCATGGTCAATATGCAGGTTTCATGACTCATATTCAGTGGATCAGACCTTCAGCAATCAGCACTACAAGGGAAGTACTTCAATTCAGCTTGATTAAGCGCTTTGCCCTTGATGTCAAAGGGGGATAGAAGACTTGGTGTTTGAACTTTGGAGAGAGGTGTTTGGAGAGAAGTTTTAGTGTTTGCAAGTGGTGTCCAAACACCAACGTGTTTGCCATAAAGTCCAAAGGGGAGATTGTTGACATTATGGCTAATGTGTTGTCCTTTATGGCAACCTACTTGATAAAAATGTCAACATTGTGATAATATGATTGGTACAAATGCAATAGAGGATATGGTCAGAGAAATGGCAATTCAATCACAAATGGATGACAAATGTGAAGTTTGAAAAAGTATACGCAGATCTTATGAAGAAGGGTCACGTACATGCGCAGGTCTTGTAAGTAAAAGTCACATACAAAATTCGAACCATGGTAATCTAGATACCAAGGGTCATTACCATGGTATTGGCCCATAGTAATTGGAGCGACAACGTTCAATTGGTCCCGTCAACAAATACTAACTCCATTACCAAAGGATTTACCTAAGGTATTGGCTAAGGCAAAAGCTATACAAGGAGATGGAGATCAAGGTTCCAAATGTGAAAGTGAATGAGCTATTCATGTGTGATTTGGTCTGAAACATGGGTGCACTAGGCAAGGAGAAGACCCAGATTTGATAGATCTGAAAGCGTAGTAAAGACTAATGAATACACTTGCTTAATCTGTTTATACCTGTAACTAATAATGATAGATTTGTGGCTATAATGATGTTGTAATTTGAATATGTGATAGTGAGGTTTGCAGAATGGGAATTGTGTTTGCAATGGAAGTTTTCAACTATGTACACAAATTTGTTTATGAATAGTCATGTACATACATAGAACTCTTTCAAGGTAGTCGCACACATATTCTGTGATGTGTTTTTCAGTATGTTGAGAGTTGTACGCAAGTGTACCACATGATAAGCGCGTATATACGCCAGTCTGCGTAATTACAATTGCGTAATATTCTAAGTCAAATCTAGTTTGTCGTGTCGCTTGATGATAATTGTTAATGATGTGTGTTTGTTGTTGTCTATCAATGATGCCTTGATAAGCATGATTTGTATCTGGCAATATTGCTTGGGTTCATTGAGTTATGGATTGCTATATTGATCAGTTATGATGCTTCGGTATGGTTCAATTATCTATGCTTGCTTTAGTACTGGATTCAGTGAGTGATTCAGTGCTACAGTGATTCAGTTAGCCAAATGATTCAGTTTTCAATTATCTAAGATTTGTACGTGGGTTTTATGCAAAGGAAGCGTGTCTATACGTTGGTTCTATTAAGAACAGTCGTGTACATATTCTGATGTTTATTTGTTCTGGTTGGGTTCTATATTCAGTAGTTTGATGCTTCAGAGATTCAGTTGATTTACAGAGATTCAGTGATTCTAATTTGCGTTTCAATATTTCAGTTTGGATATTGGTTTGGGCTTATTATTAGTGTGGGTCTTGTTAGCGCTCAAACTAGCAGGGGGCCTAAAAGGGACTCTTCAAGGGACAACTACTAGATCAAGGGCAACAATGGAGACTTAGCCCACTATCACCTCAGCTAAGACTCCCTACTCTTTATGGACTTTCACTGATGGGAGGGGACCAAGTATATAGAAAGTCACTTGTGAAGGATGAATCAACAAATGGATGTGAAGTGACCTTAATGATCCTTTTCCTAGAAGGGGGTTTATTTGCTCTTCAAGCAAGGTACAAAGATTTCTAGTATAAGGAGGTGACGATTTGAGGGTTAGGTTAAAGTAATATGTCTTGTAAAGGAGTTTCCCAATCCTAAAATCCTTATTGAAATTGACTTCCCGAATAATTTCTTTTGAAGGATTGACTTTCCAAAGGTATGGGACCACACGGGACCAAGTAGACCTAGCCTAGGTTAAGGAGAGAGAGTCTAGCAACCAATAATGATCTTAACCTAGACAAGGAAGGGGAAAGGATCCAAGCAAGAATTTCCACTTAAAAGTGTCAAATTGATCCTATGAGGTGCTAGCCTAGGGAATATCGGGGTAAAGTTTGATCTCAAAGCTAGGGCTTGGGATATCTCACAACTCCACTGTCAGAATGGCTTCAAATTTGGAGGAGGCCTTGAGGACATACCAATGCAGTAGAGGCTAGGAGATTGAACTTTTTCTATGGCTATTTTGTCTGGAAAGTGATGCCCTAGGTGACCCAACTTGGCTAGACCTATAAGAGAAAGGGAAGAGCTGGAGAAAAATGTTCTTTGAGTGATCGCCTATTGATAGACCAGTGCCCAATCTCTTAGGGAGAATGGAGTTTAGGAGAATGATGAGAAAGGACTTTGTATTTCGGTTAAGGAGGCCTTAAGGACTACTTCACTTGGCCTTTATGGCAAGAAGAAGTGACCTCATAGCTTTTATACTTCGCTTTGCAAAAAGAGATGACTTATCGAGATAAATTCACTAGTAGAATTATCCCTAGGAGATTTCATTCACATACATGGCCCATACATTGAGAGATGCTATATAGAAACAATAATTCCACAATTTCAAAATTATGCAACGTAGCAATTAGCCCTAGCATAGCAAATATCTCATTCAATGCATATGACAAAATTAAAACAAGAATAGCATTAAACGTGTGTATTTACATATAATAGAACATATCCAACCATCAACAATTTGACAATAAAGAAGCTCCAAGATAAAATACTCCAATCCAAACATCAAAATTCATCCATGCTCCAATTCATCCTCCCAGAAAAAGTGTGAAATTCTCTAAAGAGAAGAATGATCAAATCCAAAGCGATGATCTAAATGAATTCATGTCTCTCCTATTTATAAACTTATTAGGAGTTTGAATTACCTAATTTGAGCCTACATTAGCCCATCAACTAAAATAATGTGCAAATAACTATCTATTGGTGACAAGCCCACCAAACTAGCTCACAAATAATATAATAAGCCTCCCAAGAGGTCGAATGATCAATAATGCATGTCGTTGGGCTCTCTAAGAGGCTTAATGAAGTCCATAAATGCCAAAATGATGAGTTGGACTTCCAAAAGTAATGGACAAGGGGTTGGCCCCTTCTTCTCCACATAATAACCCTATGGTGCTCCCAATGGCTGTTAGGGCACACAAGTGACTTCATGGGTCTCCAAGTAAGTCGAAGATAATTGTAGACCATATGTAAGGGCTCAGATGATGGTGTAGGTGATGCCACATCATCTTACAAGTCCTAGGTCAGTTGCCATGTGCATGGTACATCTGTGGGGTTCTCTGGGCAAAGGTAAACCAAGTGCATCTTCCTTGTCCAATAGGTGAATCTCAAGCAATCTCTAAACATCTTTGGGGATCCATAGAGTGTTGTCTACTGTTGTGGAGGCCCATGGCTCTCAACACACACCCTACATGTGCCAATGTAGCCCTTTGGAGCGTTATGACCCCTTTTAAGAAGACCAAACCCAAGATGGAGACCACCTGCAATCTTGCATAAGATGCAATTCATCCCTTAGCCTTCCAGTACAACAAGTCATCAAGGAAATCAAGTAAAAGAGCTTACAAACCATGGACCACAAGTGGGGACTTCATAATGGAATGTCCTTCCATAATGGGCTTTAGCGTGTGCAAATGTCTCCAAACTCCAAATGGGGTTAACCAAGTATCCCATTAAGTGGTTTCTACTTTTAAAGGGGATAATATCCAAGGTACATCCTTCAAAAGGTGGTGGCATGTGATAAAAAGGGGCAGCCCTGTGCCACATGCTGGGGTACAAGGGTAGCTAGGAAGAGGGAAACCCATACTTGGGTATATAATGTATAAGAGGGAGCAATCATGGTACATGAGGTGCCCCAACATTGATTTTTCCACCCTTCTTTGTATGCTTTTTGCATTTTTATGATTTTTCTTTAATTAACTACTCAAGGCACAAGGGGTAAGAGAATGATGTGTGAGATATAATACTGGATACCCCCTTTTAAGGTAGGGCGGTTCATTGCCCACCAGGGGTTGGGACAATCATGGGTTCCTATATGATGAAGGAGGTTCATAGAGCCTGTAGGAACCAGGGTGATGGCCATGATGATGGGGTAGAGCACATGTATTGGCTTTTTCCCACGTGCTAAATGTGTTTGTCCCGACCATATTTTGCATTTTGTGGTACATTTTCCTATTGAATGTGGCCAATTATGCTTTTACTTTTCGTTTTAGCTGCATCAACCTCCGAGGCATTATTTTAGGCCTGACGCAAGGTGTGGGCAAGGGAAACGAAAGAGCTAGCCCTATATGGACCCAATGGAGGAATGTGGACCCAAGTGGGAGAAATGATGAATGGAGTTATAATGAGTGGAAAGGGGGCAATATATGTGGATGAGGGAGCGGAACCATGCAACCAAAATCAGGGTTTCCCATGAAATACCATCCCTAAAGCCAAAGGGTCAGTAAAAGCATGGGACTAGAATCCAAGGTTAATATATAAACGGGATCTAGGGGACAAGAGCACAAACCTAGCCCATTCTTTCCACCGGATCCCCCCATTAATCCATGCCCAGAAGTATCCATGACAAACAAACTACAATACTCAATTCCCAAATGACAAGGCATACCTTTAGGTTTGGGAGGCTCACCTTCAAACATACAATCATAACAGATGGATGAGGGACCACATGGTTGGCTCAAGTGGCGCAGAAGTGGCACAAGGAGCTAGTTGGTGACTACAAGGGGTTGCTAGCTGCCAGCTGAGGACCATCTTGGAGAAAAAAATTCTCCTAGGGTTATCACGCACAAAGTGGTGGGTAACATTAGACCTGTTACCTGTACATATTATAGATGAAAAATGTGGGACAGCATGCTTTTGCGGCGTCTCATGATCGCACATGCTTAATGTTAGGCTGTAAAATCAACAGAAAAATTAAATATACAAATTTCAATTTGGATGCATTCTACTCTACCATGCATATGATACAATATCAAGTCTAAAGGAAGGGGGTGATATGACTTAATTTGACTAGCTCGGGCCAAAGTTCGTTGTTGAGTTTGGCAATGTAATGATAATCTTCCCCAACTTTTCCATGAATCTTGACAGGCATTGGGTCTCGATCAACCAAGACCAAGTCCCCGGCCTTTATTCCTTTTTTGGCTTCCACTTTTTGCTTGCTTTAGAGATTGTTCGCTTGACGATACGGACCTCTTGAGCCAGGAGAATAGGAGAAGGCTTCTCAATTTCATGTGTTACATAGTATGGTCCAGGCTTGATCACATGAGATAGGTAGGTGGGTTCCCTATAAAGGATAAAAGGGTTTCCGTCAGATTGTGGAATGGTTACATATGATAAGTCCATTTGAACATGACCCCCAGTGGTAGCCCCCCACTTCCCAAATAATAGCATCCCCCACACATCAGGAATATCAATGACAACAACATCCATGAGGAGGGATATGTCAAAATTCCTGGCCAAAGAAACCTTAAGGTCCTTGATGAGACCTTCTACTTCCGCAAGCTTGGAGTTAAAACCACACACCTTTTTATATGGCCAAGTGATGCTGAGACCCAGTTGCTTCATAACTTTTAAGGGCATGATATTTGCGGAAGCCCCCAAGTCTAACATACAATTGTGTAAGAAGAGGTCGTTGATAGCCAAAGTGAGCATAAACGGTTCGCACCTAGGGTTTCAGTCAGGAATATGAATGTTTTGTAATTCTTCTTCCTGAATTCCCATGGACTTCTTGATTTGTTGTTGTTGCCCGGGAAGTTTAGCAATCTCTTTCAAAGGCGCAGGTATGGTTATTCTTCCTACGACAACTCCTATATCAATGTTAAGTTTAGCCTCTTTCCCCTTTTCTTTCTTCTTGATGCTTTCCTTCCTCGGAGGGTCCTTTCTTGGATTGGCTTTGGTTGGGGGGTCCTTTCTAGGGGGGAATTTCACGAAGAGACTCTTTGGGAGGGGTTGCTTAGGCAATGAGCCTTCCTTAGATGGTTCCATAGAGGTTATCGGGTCTTTATTATTTTCCTTTAGTGAATATTGGACCCCTTTGAACCTTCCCTTGCTATTAGAGTTAAGAATAGGTTCTTCCTTTTCCTCCTTAAGGGTGACCTCGCTAATGGGAGGATGTGTATATGACCCTCCTAGCATAATGTTGAAGATGTCGTATTCCACAAGGTTAGCCTGCTCATCAATTTGTTCATCCTCACTCTCTTCCTCTTCACTTTCCTCATCCTCAGACGATGGGTCTGGCTCAACAACATTAGTTGGACCCAAAGTGTTTGGGAATTGAGAAGAGCTCGGCCTACCTTCTTCACTTTTCTTTTCGGGAAAGGGTTTTCCCTCTGGGATATAACTAGATTTTTGGGCCCTTTCCAAAGCGATGATTTTGTTCATGATAACCCTATCACGTGCGTTGGCTTCTTCAGTGAACTTGTCCATTCTTTTGAGGATGGCCAGGAGTCCCTTAACACATAGGTTAAGTGGCCACCCACCGCTTTTATGAACTTATCAAGAATATTAGCTTCGAATGGTTTCAAATGATTAGGTATATCTTTGACTACCCTAGCAAATTTTTGAATGAATTCTCGTACATCTTCCCTTCCCTTGGTTATTTGGTATAATTTTTCAAAGTCTTCATGAATAGGTCTTCAAAGTCATCGGAGTCTTCTATGCATGTCGGGGGAAGGCTAAGGTACCAGTCTCTTGCTTGTCCCTCAAGTGATAGAGCAAAAAGCATCATGAGCCTATCTTCATCAAAGATCGTCCCAGGGGGCATTTGCCAATAGAATTCCTCAATAAAACCATGGGCAGTCCAAGTAGCATCCCCCTTTGAACTTGGGTAACCATCGATTATATTTTTCAAGTAGTGGTTTGGGATCATCACTCAATTTCAAAGGGGCAAAGACACTAACCAAGTGTATTTCACTTTTGGTCATCTTGGGATGATCTTGTTTTGGGTCAGTGTTAGAACTAGATCGCATCTTTGGGGATGGATTACAAACTTTCTCAAATTCAGGGAAAAGGGTGGTTCCAACAAGTGATGGAGTTCGCTCTCCCTTTTTTCCAGCAACTCTAGTTGAAGGAAGAATGTTGTTGCATTCAAGTACACTAGGGGTTTGGACAACAAGTGGAGTCACCAAAGAAATGTTTTGTAAATGTCATCAATGAATCAATTCCTCAATGATTCACTAGGGAGGTAGACCTTCTCCCTCCCCAACAACGGTGCCAAAATGTTACTGATCAAATTAGCAAGGGGCCTAAAATGGATTCCTAAGAAGACAATTGTTAGATCAAGGGCAATAATAGAGATTTAGCCCACTGTCACCTCAGCTAAGGCTCTCTACTCTTTACGGACTTTCACCGATGGGAGGAGACCCGTATATAGAAAGTCACTTGTGAAGGATGAATCAACAAATGGAAGTGAAGTGACCTTAATGATCCTCTTCCTAGAAGGGGGGTTAAGAATGGTGCTTACTTGCTCTTCAAGTAAGGTAAAAACATTTCTAGGATAAGGAGGTGAGGATTTGAGGGTTAGCTTAAAGGAATATGCCTTGTAAAGAAGCTTCCCATTCCTAAAATCCTTATTGAACTTGACTTTCAAAATGTTTCTTTTTTTAAGGATTGACTTTTCAAAGGTATGGGACCACACGAGACAAAGTGGACCCAACCTAGGTTAGGGAGAGAGAATTTAGCAACCAATGATGATCTTAAGCTAGACAAGGAAGGGGAAAGGATCAAAGCAAGAGTTTCCACTTAAAGGTGTCAAATTGATCCTTTGAGGTGCTAGCTTAGGGAATACCAGGGCAAAGTTTGATCTCAGAGCTAGGGCTTGGGATATCTCACAACTCCACCGTTGGAATGGCTTCAAATTTGGAGGAGGCCTTGAAGGCACACCAGCACAATAAAGGCTAGGAGATCGAACTTTTTCTATGGCTATTTTGTCGGGAGAGCGATGCCCTAGGTGACCCAACTTGGCTAAACCTTGAAGAGAAAGAGAAGAGGTGGAGAAAATTGTTCCTTGAGTGATCACCTATTGGTAGACCAATGCCCAATCCGTTGCGGAGAATGCAGTCTAGGAGAATTATGAGAAAGGACTTCGTATTTCGGTCAAGGAGGCCTTAAGGACTACTTTGCTTGGCCTTTAGGCCAAGAAAAAGTGACCTCAAAGCTTTTATACTTCGCTTTGCAAAAAGAGATGACTTATTCCTTGAGTGATCACTATTGGTAGACCAGTGCCCAATCCCTTGCAGAGAATGGAGTCTAGGAGAATTATGAGAAAGGACTTCGTATTTCGGTCAAGGAGGCCTTGAGGACTACTTCGCTTAGCCTTTAGGGCAAGAGAACGTGACCTCAAAGCTTTTATACTTTGCTTTGCAAAAAGAGATGACTTATCGAGATAAATTCACTAGTAGAATTATCCCTAGGAGTTTTCATTCACATACATGGCCCATACATTGAGAGATGCTATATAGAAACAACAATTCCACAATTTCACAATTATGCAATGCAGCAATTAGCCCTAGTATAGCGAAAATCCCATTCAATGCATATGACAAATGTAAAAGAAGAATAGCATTAAATGTGTGTATTTACATGTAATAGAACATATCCAACCATCAACAATTTGACAATAAAGAAGCTCCAAGATAAAATACTCCAATCCAAATATCAAAATTCATCCATGCTCCAATTCATCCTCCCAGACAAAGTGTGAAATTCTCTAAAGAGAAGAATGATCCAGTGCAAAGTGATGATCCAAATGAATTCATGTCTCTCCTATTTATGCACTTATTAGGAGTTTGAATTACCTAATTTGAGCCCACATTAGCCCATCAATTAAAATAATGTGCAAATAACTATCTATTGGTGGACATGCCCACCAAACTAGCTCACAAATAGAATAATAAGCCTCCCAAGAGGTTGAATGATCAATAATGCATGTCGTTGGGCTCTCTAAGAGGCCTGATGAAGTCCATAAGTGCCAAAATGATGAGATGGACTTCCATAAGTAATGGACAAGGGGTTGACCCCTTGTTCTCCACATAATAGACCTGTGGTGCTCTTAATGGATATGACATCACCGGTCTCCAAGTAAGTCGAAGATGTTTGTAAATCATCTGTAAGGGCTCAGATGATGGTGTAGGTGATGCCACATCATCAAGTCCTAAGTCAGCTGCCAAGTGCACGGTACATCTGTGGGGCTAGGTGGGCAAAGGTGAACTAGGTGCATCTTCCTTGTCCAAAAGGTGAATCTTGAGTAATCTTTGAACATCTCTAGGAATCCATGGAGTGTTGTCTACTATTGTGGAGGCCCATGGCTCTCAACACACACCCTACATGTGCCAATGCAGCACTCTGGAGGGTTAGCACGCCGTATAGGGAAACCAAACCAAAAATGGAGACCACCTGCAATCCTGCATAAAATCTAATGTGTCCCTTAGCATTCCAGTACAACAAGTCATCAAGGAAATCTAGTAAAAGAGCTTACAAACCATGGACCACAGGTGGGGACTTCATATTGGCCCGCCCTTCCATAATGGGCTTTGGCATGTGCTAATGTCTCCAAACTCCAAATGGGATTAACCAAGTATCCCATTAGGTGGTTTCAACTTTTAAAGGGGATAATATGTCCAAGGTACATCCTTTAAAAGGTGGTGGCATGTGATAAAGAGATGAATGGAGTATGGAATGAGAAAGGGCAGCCAAGGCCACATGTTGGGGTATAAGGGTAGTTAGGAAGAGGGAAGCCCATACTTGGGTATATAATGTAAAGGAGGGAGCAATCGTGGTACATAAGGTGCCCCAACCTTGATTTTTCCACCCTTTTTTATATGCCTTTTGCTTTTTCATGACAAACCATGCACCATAGGTGGGGACTTCATAATGGTTTCACTTCCATAATGGGCTTTGGCATGTGCTAATGTCTCCAAACTCCAAATGGGGTTAACCTAGTATCCCATTAGGTGGTTTCTACTTTTAAAGGGGAGGTACATCCTTTAAAAGGTGGTGGCATGTGATAAAGAAGTGAATGGAGTATGGAATGAGAAGGGGCAGCCCTGGGCCACATGCTACCATGGTACATGAGGTGCCCCGGCCTTGATTTTTCCACCCTTCTTTATATGTCTTTTGCATTTTTATGACTTTTCTTTAATTAAATGCTCGAGGCTCAAGGGGTAAAAGCACGATGTGTGAGATATAACAGTGGATACCCCCTTTTAAGGTAGGGCGGTTCATTGCACACCAGGGGTTGGGACAATCATGTGCTTCTATATGATGAAGGGGGCTCATAGAGCCTGTAGGAACCAGGGTGATGGCCATGATGATCGGGTCTCATGCATTGGCTTTTGCCCACGTGCTAAATGTGTTTGTCCCAGCTATCTTTTTGCATTTTGTGGTACATTTTCCTGTTGAATATGGCAAATTATGCTTTTACTTTTCTTTTTAGCTGCATCAACCTCTGGGGCATCATTCCAGGCCTGACCCAAGGTGTGGGCAAGGGGAACGGGAGAGCTAACCGTATGTGGACCCAATGGAGGAATGTGGACCCAGGTGGGAGAAATGATGAATGGGGTTATAATGAGTGGAAAAGGGGCAATATATGTGGATGAGGGAGCAAGACCACGCAACCAAAATTAGGATCTTCCAGGAAATATCATCCTAAATCCAAATTGTCACTAAAAGAGATCCCACGGGACTAGAATCCAAGGTTAATATATAAACGGGGTCTAGGGGACAAGAGCACAAACCTAGCCCATTCTTTTCGTGGAATCCCCCCATTAATTCATGCCCAGAAGTGTCAATGATAAGCACACTACAATATTCAATTACCAAATGACAAGGCATACCTTTAGGTTCGGAAGGCCCACCTTCAAACATACAATCATAACAGATGGGTGAGGGACCACATGGCTCGCTCAGGTGGCAGAAGAGTGGCACAAGGAGCTAGTTGGTGGTTGCAAGGAGTTTGTTGGCTGCCGGCTGAGGACCATCTTGGAGAAAAAAAATCTCCTAGGAACCACAGTGGTGGGTAACAAGTCCAGTATGAAAATTTGATGAAAGGTGGCCAAGTAGTTTGATGATTGTTTGATAGGTTGATCCATTCTAAAACATTCTGAAAAGTGGTCCACAAGGAGCTAAGGGTTACAGCCTTCAAAAATGGGGTAGGATCTCCCTTCCAGTAGGAGTCGGTAAATGAGTTCAGGGGGTTGTAGCTCCCTTCTAGTAGGTGTTGGAGAATGAGTGGAGGTTGTAGCCTCCTACAAGTGGGTGCCTGTGTACTAGTAAGACTTTGCACCAGTACAATAATGTAATGACGATTTTTTTTATGTATTAAGAAAGAAGACAAAGACAACAGCAGTGGTAGTTTTCTTCCACATTGGGTTTCCACCTAAAATCCTGGGGTTCTATGTGTGTTGCTTATGTGTTGTGATTTATCTATTCTTTATTGCATTTTAGATGGTGAATGGATTAATGATGCATTGGTTAAGTTAACTCGCTAATGAAAGGTATGTCAAATTAAGTTAATTGGATATACATTGTTTGCATCCACGAGAGTCGCATAAATGAGCGAGTTGCATGAAGAACAGTAGCGTACGGGATTTAGAATATGAAATGAAAAGTTAAAAATATTGATTCACCCCCCCCCCCCCCCCTCAATATTTTTCCTAATAATAACAACACCAAGAGCATTAAAAAATCTCCCTAAACATTCACATCGAGCTCCCATGCCCTCAACAAAATTAGGGCTTTTTTGTGTTTAAAGGAATCAAAAAAGGTTTTAAAAAGTTGCATAAGCCATTGCTAGGGTTCCTTATGGATTAAAATACTCATTCACTTGAATTGCTTTCATTCTATTTTTCATTTCACTCATCTTCTCTAAGTTTTTGAGTGGGCTTCTTGCTAGTTGTGGAGAAGCAAAATTGTAACAGCTTGGAAGGGTGACCGAATGTTGCAATATGTGACAACTTTAAAGGGAATTAAAGGTTGGCATACCTACATTCAACCACCACTAAAGAATTGAAGATGTAGGCTTTGTTACAACAAAATCTAACCCACAAAATTGTGAAGTTCCAAGAAGCAAGGTATTAGTTTTGTGCAATTTAGGAAGGCTACCCACTATCACTCGCATGAGAAGCAAGAATACATCCAAATGTTATACTACCACACTTTGTTATATCAAGGCTTACTCTTCATTTTCACCTTGAGCTATATTACCTCCCCAACTTGCACTTAATGATAAAATCCTTAATCCACAAGGTTCAACTCAAGAGAGAAATACCAAGATGGTTACCACTGTCACTTCACCAACCTATCCTCTTCACCTTAGGCCAACACTCCTCCAACTCGAGGGGGTCAACCGAAGTAGGATTACTAAAGCTAGATAATGAGGCACAATGTGATAAGAGAGTAACTATAATAAAGCAATGTTTTTTGTATTTTTTTCAAAGGAGTCAAAAGAGTGGTGGAGGGATTTAGTGAGTAGTGCCAATTCAACAAGGAAAATGGAATCAAGAGGACTTATTTTTCTTTTGTAATTAGCACTGGAAATGAAGCATGAAAGCTCACTAGATCTACCCCAATATTGTTGGAAATAAATGCATAAATTTCACAAGGGTGGGCTCCAAAGTACGGTCCTTCAATTAGAAACTTAACTTCACCCTATGGTTGGAGATGACAAGTTTGCAAGTATTCTAAGCTATATCATACAAATTATTAAACACCAAAACTAAGATGGAAGGGAAGAAAAGAGGCGTTACCCCACTAGGCTCCTTCTAAGTAGTAGATGCACTCTTCAAATGGATCAAATTGTTAGCCTTTGTAATGTAAAATAATCCATCCCATTACAAGCTTCAAGAACCAAAATATTCAGCCATGCATTAAAGGAGAGAACTCTTAAACATCAGATATGCACCAAGAAAGATGTATCCATTCAGCTCCAAGGAGGGGAAACTCCAAAAGTCCAACCGTTTGAAATGATAAAGAGAGCAAACACTTGCATAGGTTTGAACTCCATCTTCATCTACAATAGAATAACAATACCTAGGGTCAAAACCCTAGATCTGACATAGGGAGGAGTAACAATATCCTCCAACTACCTACCAACAATAAATCAAATAACTAGGTTGGCAAGCCACATGTACAAGTCTCTAACATGAAAGCTCCAAGAAGGTGGGATGTCTCCATCAAAGTGGAGAGAAGATGTGTCAAAGATTCAACTTCTAGCCTCCCTAACCAAAGATCTAGCTTTTGGCTTCCAAATTTAGCTTTTAGCATTTGAAACCTCTTAGATCTCCCCCAACGTGGAGTTTTAGCTCTCCAAGGTGAAATTTCCAAGTTAGAACCCTCAAAGAGTGGACAAGTAGACTGTAGGTCTCCAAGGTGAGAGTCCTATAATAATGCATAAAAATGTGTGCCATGTGGACTTAAGGGCTAGGGCACTCTCCACCATGGGCATACATCAATAATAATCTCCCCACAAAGTGCTCAAGCAATAAAGGTGGGGTGCTCCACAAAACAAGTGGTCAAAACATGGCAAGAGTTTTCCAGTAACAAATTTTGATAACACCTTAACTCCATCAATTTTTGTCAAAATATTTCTTAAGACAACAATTTATCAAAATTTAATTGCTCCTAAAGGTAGGTCACCCCTCAAAATATGCAATAAAACCTTAGATCTAGGATTTGGAACGTCCTAGATCTCCTCATATGTGAAACATCCTCATCAATGACATGGAAAGAAGAGAAATGGTCAAGGAAAACCCTCCAACGCTAGACATGTAGCTCTCCAAGGTAGACATCCTCATCAACGGTATAAAAGAATGTGCAATGAAGAGTCTTCCCATGCCATTTTGCTATATTCACCTTCATATGTTGTATACATGAGCAACCTTACATATTTTGTGTCCAATGTTACTTAGTCTCTAATGGTTTAGATTTGCATTGATGCAGATGAATATATAATTTTGTAATAAGAATTTAATATTTATGTATTTTTATACTATCAATTCCTTGTTCAGATTTTTGTCCATAATTTGGTTGTTCCAGTTCTGGTTTTGATAATTTTGCTTTCGATAAGCACTCTCACATTATTACTGGTTGATTCCAATTGTTGTCCACAATAGCAAGCCTTCAAACAATATCCTCTAGTCAAATGCCATTAGATATTATCGAAGTGGGCATTAACAACAAAAAACAATAGGAGAGAGGGACATTGGCAGAATGAGAAAGTGCTAGCAACAATCCACTCTGATTACTACTGATAACAAGCAACAAAGGATGGGAGAGAGAAATGTAGCTTGGAGATTAAGCGGGCAAGGAATTAGTTACTGTTGAATGCGAAGAATATATTAACAATTGACAAGATGAAAAATATTAAGGAGATGGGAGGGATGCAAGATAACAACCTATGCAAAACAAAAATGTAGAGAAAGCAAATGCAGGGAGCAATGGACTACAAATGAGGTGCTATTAGACAAAAACGAATTAATGCAGTAAAGAAAAAATTGGTGACAGGAATAGAAAGTATTCGAAGTGCGGCAGAAGTTGAAGTTGGGAGTGTTAGGTGGCAAACTGGAAGTAATACGACAATGTAGTACATCTGATTATTCCTTATTCCAAACAGAGAACATGGCAAACAGGGATAAACAAAATGATTTGAAATTTTTTTAGCTGAACCTAGCTACCAGTAATGTGTTTCTCTGCTCATTAAATAGTAGAAAATAAAGTACCGAATTACGCATGTAACATACAAAATGGTTAGTCTTCGAATAAGCATTTACCTTCATTATTGTTTTCTACCGAGGTCGGGGAAAGGGGAGTAGTACATGGAATTTGCCATTGAAAGGAATCAAAAAAAGTTTGGTGATCTGCATCCGGAAACGATTTCTTGAGATACTTTTCTACAGAACTCTTGCTCGTAAACCAGACTTGCCTTCTGCCACATTGCAGGGTCTTGGGCAAAATCAAGTACCTGTCCGCCCAAAACCCAGCTGCATTCCTCCTCTTTCCAACCTTCCATTTCCACTTATCTCCTGGATTTGGCCATTCATCTGGAGCGTAAGGAAAACCTTCTCCTCCCTGCGAAGGTCCCACAGGCTCCAAGGACACACTATCTAGGGTTTCTAGGGTTTCAAAATCCAAACGGGGTTTCTGTACATCGGGCGTTGGAAGAGCAGAATCAAAACAGCCTGGGCTGCTCGGAACTGATGCTCCATTCGCATCTAATTCCATTTCATCACAATCCTCGGTGGCGCCATTTCCTCTAATACTCCCCCTCATATTTGCATAATATAGGGTCTCTGTCTCGCTTTTCGACCAGTCATACGTTGGGAGCTCGAATCCTTCCACCTGCAAAGAATTGAGATTTTATGTCCAGGTGTCGTTGCAGAATCCACGGTTTCAGTCCGACTTTTTTCGATCGGTTCTACGTTGCGAAGTCAAACACGGGCTAGTTCTGAGAGTTGAGATTTTATTACAAAGCGTCAAACGGTCATTTGCTGTTACTGTTGGTGTCATGAAAACATACGTAGGCTGCGGTTCCATGGAGCCCACTTTTATGCCATTTTTATGGTTCCATATAGCTTATTTGTAAGGTTGAGGTAAATGAGACGAGCAAATGGCGCATCATAAAACTGTATCTTCCCTTTCTTTTTTGAGGGATGGCCTAGTGAAGTGTTCCGAAAGTTATGAAAAACATTTAGAGAAAATCAGGTAAGGATTTTTGTAAATCTAAGTTATAGTTATTAAATTTCAAAAGTTTAACTGTTTTAGAGGTTTTTTTGATAGTCTTAAATTCATTTCCACTATCAAAACACGATTCAAACACTACTTCTACAAGATTTTTTAAAATTTTTTTGCCCGGATTCTGGCCACTTTTGTCATCTGGGCAATTCTTTTGCGTCGATAGACGACTCCATAATAGAGATTTATTCTAATTTTGGGAATCAGTTTTTTCTAGAAAGTTAATTTTGAATAATATTATTTATATTTCTGTATTTAAGTTTCTAGTCTTGATAATGAATCATACTTATGGGTTCGAAAAATATTGGCCAAAAAATTTTTTTATTTATATTCTTATTAAGGGTTAGTTTAAGAGATTTTGAGTTAGATATGAAATTATTTGATATTGTTATTAGTTATTGTTGGTTCGAAACGTTGGCCAAAAATTTCTCTTATTTGATTTCTACCGAAAGACTTTGCTTAATTATTTATATTGTTATAGGTCTCAGTGGATGTTAACCACCACCACCATCATCATCATAAAACAATTATATTCTTATTAAGGATTAGTTTAAGTGATTTTGTGTTAGATGTGAAGTCATTTGATATTGTTATTAGTTATTGTTCATGAGTTGGACTATTTTCGGTTTTTTTGGATTAATGGTTTAAGTGGTTTACTATTTATGAAATTTGAGGAAATATTGCCAAAAATTTTGTGCGTTCATTCCAAGTAAAATAAACAAATAAATTTCACATTTTTTATATATAAATATTTTTTATTTTTTATTTTAATTAAATGTGTAGAAAATACTTTCAACGTTTTCTAGTTTCCATTCCAAGTAAAATAAATAAATTTCAATTATATATATATATATATATAGATTTTTAATTTTATTAAATTCTCATATTATGTAATATATATGGTAAAAATAATCATCTCTTTCTCTGCTGCTGTTACGCGCGTCTCGGCCATGCAACTCGCGAGATCCGCACCTGGTGGATCTTGCAGCCTCCGCGCGTGCCCGCCCCTGTATCTCTCTGCGCCCTGCAGACAGGCCCGCTGCTGCATCCCTCTGTCCCCTGCGGGCTGGATCGCCAAGCACTCCCTCTGGCTGCGGTCGGCTAGGTTTTGGCCAAAGGCCCCAGTTTCTGCAGCGATTGGCTAGGGTTTGTCCTGCTCCATCATGGAGGAGCCAGGTCCACCCCAGGGGCCTTCCCCCCCTCCCCCTCCAGGAGCTGCTGAGGCCTTCAGATTCTTGTTGGCCTCTCTGCCCAAGAAGAAAGTTGTGGAAGCCGCCAAGTTCGTGAAAAGACTTGAAGACATTCCCGATATTGCTCTTCCTCCTGAAGGGTTGATTCAAGTAGCTTTGTCTCTGGCGGATCGCACTCTGGTCGGTCAGTTTACAAGTCTCTGGCCCTCCTCTAAATCAACAGAGAACTGAGTTGCTAGAAACTGGGCTCCCCTGATCAAGAATAAGGTAACGACTTACTTCCTCGGAAGAGGATTCTTCATATTTGAATTCTCAGATAAAGAGGACAAGGATCTAATTTTCAGAAATGGCCCCTACTTCATGGGGCCTCAAGGGTTGTATCTGAATAAATGGACACCTGACTTCGATCCGGCGGTGGACGTGCCTTCTACAGTCCCGGTTTGGGTAAGGCTCCCCAACCTCCCGGTCCATTCTTGGAACTGGGATTCTTTGAAACACATCGGAAACACCCTTGGAAAGTTCATAGATAAGGCCAATAACAAGGACCACTATGACTGCGCTAGAATTTGTGTGAAGGTAGATCTGGAAGTCGGACTACCAGAAGCCATCAAAATAAGGGTCGGCCCTTGGACGCATGTACAGAAGTTCGACTATGAACAACTGTCGTTCAAATGTCGGAAGTGCCAAGTCTATGGACACTTCGCTAGAGATTGCTCGTCCAAAGGGGTAGAGGAAAAAGGGAAGGAAGAAGGATGGAATCAGGGAAAAAGATCCAAAACTGCTTTCAGGAAGACTGCAAATTCTAACTCCAGAGCCACCCAATTGGGCCCTACTCAGCACCCACCCATGGAGAGCCAAGGAAATAAATTTGTGATATTGGGATTTGAAATCTTGAACACCCAGGAGACTGAAACTACGAAAGAAGTCTCCCCGCCCAAATCTAAAAGTGAACCAGAGAGATCTAACGAGAAGATATCAGAAGAGGAGGAGGAAACCCAAGAGTCTGAGGATTTGTAGGAAGAAGGGGAAATAGGAGATTCGCAGTCTACCCCCAGAAGATCTACAAGAGGCCGAATGTCAAAAAAAGAAAAAAGGGAGCAAGAAACATACAAGGACAAGCTTCAAGGCAGCCAACCAATGCTAGAGAAACTTCTAGCAAAAACCCCGAAGACGAAGAAGATCCAAACCCAGAGCTCCAAAGGATCTCACCATAGCAAAAGTAAATGATGAAGATAGTCTCCTGGAATTGTAGGGGAATGGGCTCCAAAGCCAAAGAAGAAGCAATGAATAGTCTAATAAGACTGGAAGCCCTGGACATTCTTCTCATCCAGGAGACTAAGCTGGAGGATTCAACCTTCCTCCAAGCAAGCAGAAAGTTTTGGAAAAAAGATGGAGCACATGCAACCTCTACTCGTGGAGCATCTGGAGGACTTAGGTCGCTCCGGAATCCAAATAAGTTCTCCCTTATCTCTAAGTCCCTAAACACTCATTGGATTTTGTCAAAACTGCAGCATTTAGAAACTAAGGAAATTATTAGTCTGGTCAATATATATGTCCCTAACAATGCAGGTGAAAAATAGACATGCTGGGACTCCATCAAAAGCTTGGCAGATCTGGAAAATTTGGAAAATATTATCATAGTTGGGGACTTCAATCTCACCCTCCTTTCGTCAAAAAAAAGAGGAGGTAGTATTGTCAGAGACCCGACAAGGGAATCAGTAGAAGACCTCATGCAAGACTGGGATCTGATAGATATCAAGCCAACCCTCGGCAAGTACACATGGTCAAACAAGAGGGTTAGCCTGGGACACATAGCCGCAGGACTAGACAGATTTTTAGTGCAAAGCTCCTTTCTTCTCCTTGGCCTAGAAGCCAGATCGCATATTCTCCACAACAACGTTTCAGATCATAAGCCCATCAGCCTTGAGCTATTGATCACTAAGGACTTGGGCCCTATCCCCTTCAAATTCAGCTCCCTGTGGATCAAAGAAAAAGATTTTATGGAAAAAATCAGAGAGTGCTAGAAGAAACCAGTCAATGGATCAACGTTTTTTGTGTGGAAGGAAAAACTCAGAAGAGTTAAAATCATGTTGAAAGCTTGGGCCAAGACCCTGCCTAATCTGGCAGCAGAAAGGAAAAAAATTCAAAGGGAGTTGGAAAGACAACATCTACATTTAGAAACAGCGGAAATTACTAAGGTTGAATTGGAAAAGGCCAAACTTCAACAAAGTTTCCACAAGGCCTGTCTGGCAGAGGAAGAATTCTGGAGGCTCAAGTCTAGGGGTCTCTGGCTCAAATCTAGAGATAGAAATTCCTCATTCTTCCATAAACAAGCCCAAGCCCGGAAAGGCCGCAACTCCATCAGCAAGATAAAGAAAGACAACCACGTACTGAAGGATTTTATCAACATAAAAAAGGCAGCTATAGCGCACTTTGAGCAGCTGTACCGAGAAGAAGTTGGCGCTAATGTCAACGTTGCCCTGTTGGACGTTGTCCCTATCAGGATCTCCTCTAAAATGAACCAGTCTTTAGAAGATAAAGTCACGCTAAAGGAAGTTAAGGAAGCCCTATTCTCAATGGACCCGGATAAAGCCCCAGGCCCACACGGTTTCACACCCAGGTTCCTCCAGGTTTGTTGACAAATAGTCGTAAAAAGATCTTTACAAACTGATACAGAAATCTCAGTATTGTCAAAATATAGGTGGTAGTACAAACTCAACCTTTCTTGCTCTCATTCCCAAAGAGAAAGGAGTGAATTCATTCAGCAGGTTTTGCCCAATTTCCCATTGCAATATTAGGTATAAATTCATTACTAAAGTGATAGCCAATAGGTTGAAAAGGATCCTCCCCAAAATCATCCCAGATAATCAAGGTGGTTTTATACAAGGCAGGCAATTGGTGGACAACTTCATGCTGGTCCAAGAGGCGATCCATTCCAGCCTTCACTGCAAAGAGAAAGGTATGGTTGTCAAATTAGATCTTGCAAATGCTTTTGATCGTGTTAGGCATAGTTTTTTGATTGATTTTTTGCAAAAAATGGGGTTTGGCCCAAGATTTATCAAATGGATTAGAGCCTGCATCTCGGAGCCATGGATTGCCCCACTGGTAAATGGAAGGGCAGCTGACTTCTTCAAAGCCTCTAGAGGGCTGAGGCAGGGGTGTCCCTTGTCCCCTCTCCTTTTTGTTCTTCAGGCCTCTGTTCTCAGCGTCTATCTTCAACGCAAACAACAGGATCAAGAATTAGTTGGTCTATGCATAGCTAGAGGGGTCAAAAGCATCAACCATGCGCTCTTCGCGGACGACACCATTTTGCTGGGGGCTGCATCATCGCATTCAACGTCCAAATTTAAAGAAGTCCTGGAAGAATACTGTAAGATCTCAGGCAGTGTGCTAAACAACGCCAAATGTCACATTTACAGCTGGAACATCCCCGCCTTTACTGCAAATTCCATTGCTCGCTGCCTGGGGTTTGCAATCTCTGTTTCATGGTCCTCGTTCAAGTACTTGGGCTTGCCCATCTTTCACTCAAGGGTGTTGGGCAAAGACTGGCTGTCACTGTTAGATAAATTTAAACTAAAATTGCAGGCCTGGGGGTCCTCCTGGCTAAATTTAACAGGAAAAGCAGTTCTCATAAAATCCGTGCTCAGTAGTCTTCCTCTATTTAAATTTTCAGTTCTATTGGCACTTGTAGGCATCATAAAAAAGATGGAGGACTTAATCAAAACTTTTTTCTGGAAGGGAGGTAAACAAAATGAGAAAAGATTTTCTTTGATAAATTGGGATACTGTCACCAAACCATTCCAGGAGGGAGGTCTGAATTTTAAAGATCTCAATGCACAAAAGGTAGCCATGGGAGCCAAAGTAGTTTGGAAAATCATAGCTCCAAATCCTGGCTGGGTGCAAATTGCACTTTGGAGAAAATATTTCAGAGGTCCAAGAACTCGATGTCTAGACCAGCCCAAGAACAAATTTAACTCTCCTTTCAGCAAGTTCATCAGAAAAAACAGTTCTTTGATTAGAAATCACGCATTCTGGGTTCCAGGCAATGGAAAGCGTATCCATATATGGAAGGACAGCATTCTCAACAGACCCTCGCTCGCTGAAGTATTGCGCATGCCTGATTTGCAGCGCTGGATGACAGAAGCAAATATCAATATGTTGTGGGATCTATCTAATTGGGAGGAAAATGCGTGGGTCGGTTGGAAACAACTCGATGTTCTTGCTCATCTGCGTCCTGACCTGAATTCTCTATCCACGCACTTACATGGGCTCACTGCCGCTCTAAAAAACAAGCACGATGTGAGAGGTTGGGGAATAAATCGAGCAAGCTACTCTGTAACCCAGGGCTATGCCAAATGCCTAGAGAGGCCTCACGTGCCCCCCAATCCTGCTCCCTGGACTGGCATTTGGAGAATTCCCTCCATCCCCAAGGTTGATCACTTCTGTTGGCTCCTTTGTCACCAAAAAATATTGACTGAAGACAGGCTGCAAAAAAGGAGCTTCTATGGGCTGTCTAGATGCTCCTTATGTAAGGAAAATCCTGAATCTGCCCTTCATATTATTGATCGAATGCAAATTCGTATCCTCTATCTGGCAGGAGCTTTTAGCCCCCTGGATTCATAATTTCACCTTCCCATCTTCAGTCCCAGAATTATTTGCAAATTGGATGACCAAATACCCAGGCTACCCTCCAAAAAATAAAACAGTCAGGTCAGCATGGAGCGCTTTACCAAAGCTTATCAGTTGGCAAGTATGGATGGAAAGGAACAGAAGGATTTTTCGTAATAAAGAGCAGGATTTCAAATTAGTGGCCAATGCAGCAAAATGCCAGCTAGCTGAATGGCTGGAAGACAAAGGGGATGACGCCAACTTAAGCCAGCAGGACATAGAGCTAAGATATGCTCTTAACTTCAAATTCCCAAAAGCAATCAGTTCTCCCCCCTCTTGCAAAGATTGGCAAATCAGGAAAATTGAGCAAGAATTTCAAATCTGGATGTCCAACCAAATTCTTCCATCTCTTTTCTTTGCTGGGGCTGCTAAAGGGAAGCCAGGTGTTGTGGGAGCCGGAGGTATCATAATAAATCCAGACGGAACAACTGTACACAGATTCGCTTGGGGATTAGGCCACTCACAAGCATTCAAGCAAAAGCGATGGCCCTCTTCCAAGGATCCAAATTTCTCAAAGAACTGGGCTATAAGGAGGCAAATGTCTTTGGAGAATCCCAAGTAATTATCCAAGCATTAGCGAACAATTCCATCCCAACAAACCTGCAACTTGTAAGGATCATCTCAAGGATCAAAGGTATGACAAAGACTATGAAACTAAAGTTTTTCCATGTTTTGAGAACAAACAACAGAGAAGCAGACAGCGAGGCAAACAAGGCAGCTCAAGTAGACATTGGCTCCCTTCTCAGAAATAATGAAGTTCTTTGGGATCCAATTCCCTAAAGTGAAATGCTTTTTTGTCTCCTGCTATATTAGTTTGTTTGTATCTTCCATTTGGGGAAATTAGCAGCAGAAACACACTTTGCTAAATGTAAAAAGAAGAGTCTGTTAAGAGTAGAGGACATTGTTCGCTAGTTGAAAAGTCAAGCAGAAAATCTACCTGCCTATTGTAATCGATTCCATGGCTTCTGGCCGCCCAATTAATGAAAGCTCATACCCGTTTCTGTTAAAAAAATAAAGATAATATATAATAATATTATATCATATAATATATATATTAAAAATAAAAAATTATATAAATATTATATATATATATATTATATATATTAAAAAATAAAAATATATTAGAGAGAAAATTATCATTTATATATATAATTGAAGTCGTCTAATTTATTTATAAGTTTTGGAAGTTTTCTACTTAAATCTTAATAAAAAAAATTGGTCAAATATGGGTCTTTTATTAGAATCCTTTAAAACCTATAAAAAAATATATATATAGCATTAATTTTAATTTTAAAAAAATTATTATAAATATACAATATTATATATATATATTTTTTAAATGTAAATATGAAATTTTTAAAAATATAATAATTATTGATAATAGTTTTATTTTAAGGTAGAATTAATATTGATGATGATGGTGGTTGTGTGTTACCGTTCATTGAGACCAATTGGTTCTATCGGACCTCTAAATTTTCTTTCTTAGGTTCTAACTTCTTGCCTCCTTGTCTTTCTTGGCAAGATTTGGTGTTTAGTACTTTACTTTATATTATTATTTATATTTGATTTAATAACTTATATTTTAATTGTTTTCATATTTTTATACTATAGAAATTTCTTTAATTATCTATTTATTATTATTGGAAGTGATATTAAATATATTATTTATTTAGCCTCATATATTATCTAGGATGATTAGGGCAAATAGTTTACTCATAAGTAAAATAAATAAATCTTGGATTTAAGAGATTTGTGGTTAGTATTTTTCGAATTTGTTACCGGACAACCCACAGTATGATCGTTTTTATGCCAACGTTTCAAATCCCAAATGGGATCCATCATCAGGACTTATGAATGATGATAGAAGATGCGCTGCCATAGAGAAATAAATACTAATGAGGAAAAGAATTTTAGGACCAACATACAGTCGGCTGGGAAATTTTATTAATTCTATTTAATTTT